>PVJS01054003.1:0-13109 GCA_004027185.1 Glis glis
TCCCATGCTCTTGGGTAGGCAGAATAAATATCATCAAAATGGCCATTCTTCCAAAAGTGATCTACAGATTCAATGCAATACCCATTAAACTACCAAAGTCATTCTTCACTGACATAGAAAAATCTGTCCTTAAATTCATTTGGAACAACAAAAAACCCAGAATAGCCAAATTAGTTCTCAGCAACAAGAACCATGCAGGGGGCATCACAATACCTGACTTCAAACTATACTACAAAGCCATAGTAATAAAAACAGCATGGTACTGGCACAAAAGCAGACACATAGACCAATGGAGCAGAATAGAAGACGCTAAAACAAAGCCACATACCTATAGCCAATTGATTTTTGACAAAGGGGCTAAAAACATCCACTGGAAAAAAGATAGCCTCTTCAACAAATGGTGCTGGCAAAACTGGCTAACTATATGCAGAAAAATGGAAATAAACCAGACCTTCTCACCTTGCACAAGAACCAACTCAAGATGGATCAAAGACCTAGAAATTAGACCAGAGACCTTGCAGCTACTTGAAGAGGGCATAGGTCCAACACTTCAACACATAGGCACAGGTAAAGACTTCCTTAACAAGAACCCAAAGGCACAGGAAATTAAAATGAGGATCAATACATGGGATTGCATTAAACTGAAGAGCTTTTGTGCAGCAAAGGAAACTATCAAGATCCTCCACAGAGAGCCAACAGAATGGGAGAAGATTTTTGCCAGCTACCCCTCTGATAGAGGACTAATATCTAGAATATACAGAGAACTTAAAAAAATCACCACTAAAAAAACAAATAACCCAATAAAAAAATGGACAAGTGAACTAAATAGACACTTCACAGAAGAAGAAATACAAATGGCCCATAAATGTATGAAAAAATGTTCAACATCATTAGCAAGTCAAAACTACCCTGAGATATCACCTAACCCCAATAAAAATGGCAAACATTAAAAACACAAACAACAACAAATGGTGGCAAGGATGTGGAGAAGCAGGAACTCTAATACACTGCTGGTGGGAGTGCAAATTAGTACAACCACTTTGGAAAACAGTGTGGAGGATTCTCAGAAGAATGGGAATGAACCTACCATACGACCCAGCAATACCACTTCTAGGCATCTACCCAAAAGATCAGAAACCAAACTACCAGACTAATGCATGTGTGTCTATGTTTATAGCTGCACAATTCACAATCGCCAAACTTTGGAACCAGTCAAGGTGTCCATCAACAAATGAATGGGTTACAAATCTATGGGATATGTACACAATGGAATTTCACGCAGCCATAAAACAAAATTACATCATTTGTAGGGAAATGGAAAGAATTAGAGAACATTATGCTAAATGAGATTAGTCAGGCACAAAGAGTGAAAAGTCGGATGTTCGCCTTAATATGTGGAAGCTAGAGAGAAGGAGATTTAGAAGGGACTCCAGACAAAGAAGATGAAAACTTTAGATGAACAAAGAAGATGACCTAACTGAGGAAGTTGGGAGGGGGGTGGAGGGAAACACACTAAAGCGCACGAGGTATATATCCAAATTTATAAAACTCAAATCACTGTGCAAAGCCCTAAAGGGAGGGAATGGGGAGGGAATGGGGTGGGATTTGAGGGAGGGCTAAATGGGCAATGTGTGCATGTATGATTCTTCTAACCTGACACCTCCAAATGTATAATTACAATGCACCAGTAAATGGATATAAATAAAAAAAGAAAGTAAGATGTAAGCATGTATAATGCATTATAAAATGTATAAAAAATGAAATACATCAAAACACAGGCAACGTGGTACAACTAAAAATTGGAGAGACCTAAAAACAAGGCCACCCCAAAACTCTCTTAATTATTGGGCTGACTGAATTTTGGAAATAAGTCAATGATTCATCAAATGTTATTATGTCATTACATCTCACATTAAATATATTAAGGGACACCTACCTACCAAAATGCTATGATTTGTTGACTTTTAATTAAACACAAATCTCAAATTTGCAGTTTTATTCTGTTTTTCTTCCACCATGTAAATATTTTGTTTCCTGTTGCATAGCTAACAAGCCGTATGCCCGCTGTACCTGGTGGTTGTGCAGTGGCACTAAACCCATACTGAGATTTCAGAGATCTCAAGGATACCTTGGGGCAGGAAACTGGCAGAAATTGAGCCTGTGGGTTTGCCCCAGTCTAAAATGTGTCAAGCTGTAGAGTCTATATGCATTGGGGATATTATTGAAAACCGTAAAGCAAGAATGGTCCCTATGTAAAAGTGGAGTCACTTGCTAATTTTGCAGATTAGTTATAAAATACATATGGTCCATGCCATATCTTTTTAAACATACTGCGATTGAAAACAGTTGTTTATCTGCCAAAAATTCTCAGATGATGGACTTAATACATATGAGGAATTAGTATTTCTGAAATATGGTCTAATTTTGCTTTTCTTATAAATTAAAATTTATTTTAGGCATTATAATCATTGAAGGATAGGCTGCAGATGTAATTCAGTGATAGAGAACTTGCCTAGCATGCAGAAGGTCTTGGGTTCAATCACCAGTACTACAAAAAAAAAAAAGAAAAAATTACTGAAGAAAATATTTATTTGGATTGCTCATTTCTAAAATTATTTACACCTAATTTTAGGGTGGGAAATACATAAAAGTCCTGATGACTCAGCTTATCTCCTAGCATTTAAGGTATACCTCTATTTTACTTTAGAAATAAATGAATATTTAGATGAAAGATTTATATATTGTACCCAATCAACAAATATTCTCAACAGCAAAGAAAAATCAGATGCAACTTAGATGAAAATGAAAGCTCCTTTTACATACTGAATTGTTTTCCTTCACTATATTCCCACTTGCTTGGGGGGAGAAGGGGATTTCATTATGTGAAAAGGCTACTACACTTTTTCTTTTGTTAAGCACAATTTGGATTTCTGTGAGTCATACAATAGATTGTCTGGGATACACGAAGAGTAAACAATCTTTATCACTATTATGAATTTCCTTTCTAAGCCAAACAATTAAAAAAAACTTCACTAATTATATGCATTTCTGCAGTTTCTCTACAAATAATGAGACACTCTTTGTTCAGAAATTTTAGTCAATTTAACTTAGCTCTCATCACCTCTCCCAGTGCATCCAAAGCTTCTTTGCTTTATGATATGTCTTATGGGTATTTATGCATAATTATGGTTTGTATGTTTGTAGAGAAAAGAAAGAAGAGATTGGAAAAGCAATAAAAGGGAAAATCCATTATTCTTGGAGAAACTACTTGAATAATCTCATTCTATTGGTATACTGGCTATAAGTCATCCATTTTAATTCCTTAGTATTGCAAACTCTCTATTGAGTGTTGATCAATAGCCCATGTCTCTTGGAATCCAACAGGACCAGATGCAAATTGAAAAATTAGTCCATTGGTTATTTGATCTACAATGACTATTAAAGTGGGCTACTTTCTCCCAGACTGATAGAGATAGCTTTACTTCACACCCATTTGTAGTTGCAAATAATATCTCATTGCAGACACTTTATGCTGGCCACCAATACCAAATTTTATTTTCTTCTTTTCTCTTTTTTTCTTTTTCCTTTTCTTTTTTGCTAAAGGACCTCACACATATTTAAAAGTATGTAGAATATATTAGAGAGTAGAATATATTAGAGAAAACTTCTGATTGACCCTGACCAACCTTACTAGTCCTATTTATAGTTTCTAGCTAGTGTATATGGCAGATAAACAGTCTTTTGTGTAAGTTTTCCTTGCTCATTAGAAGGAAGGAACAAAAAGAGAGGCATTTTCCTTGTCTGGAAGTTGTCAGATCCACCTTAACGGTGATATTAAAATATGACATGGGGCAAAACAAAGAAAAATACAGAAAACTGAATTGGAGTCTACCTATAGATTTACCTGTGGTCTTTTGCATGTGGAAAAATAAAATTCCTTACTTTACTTTTAACTTATATGTTCTGATTCCTACATTTTAAGTTTTATACCCTTATACATAAATCTTGTGTTAAGTGAGATTAGCCAGTCACAGAAAGTAAAAGGTCATATGTTTTCTGTCATATGCAGAAACTAGGGAGAAATTGGTATACAAGAGTGACGTTAGATAATGGAGGATGGAGGAGAAACCCCATTGGAGCAAGGGAGTTGGACTAGGGGAGAGTGGTGGGGAGGGAAGGAGAATTAATATAGGAAACATGTCCACTGGTGTTAGATAGGTATGTGAGAAGACTAATGCCAATCTCATTATCATGTAGAAGGAAGGGGAGAGAGTAGGGAAGGAGCCAGGAGGAAGCTCACCAAGTGCTGTGTGCATGTATGTCACTATCACTGAACTACATTATGATATAAGATTACAACGCACCAATAAAAGTGTATGTATATATATATGTACACTTCTATATGTACTTTTGTTGTGTACTTTTAACATATATGTATATAAAATCTTGTGTTTAAATCAGGACAAGTCAGCACTTTATATGACCATCTAAGGAAATGGGATGACCCTTAACCATCCTTGGGAATGATTAAAGTATGTGTATTAGGTGAAGAATGGAAACTGTGTTAGGGGAATCAGTGGGATGTAAGGGAAAGAAGAAATTCTATGAGAATCATAAACATTTCCCATCTCCACTGACGCTCATTCAGAATGAACTCAATTTGTTCTGGTTGTTATTTGGCTTTTCTTGTTTGTTTTCTGGGTTTTTGTTGTTATTGTTATTGTTATTATTTGTTTTGCTTACAAATACAAAGAAAACATGAAAAAGCTTTACTTCAAAATCAGTCTAATAGTTCAAGAAAAGCCTCTTAGTTGCAGTCTAGCCTTAAAACCCATCTCATAACTTAAGTTTCAGTGGTAAAAACAGTAGGTTTTAGAATCATTTTGTGATCACATGTCAAAAGAAGAAAAAAATTATTAACACCTTTTATTCAGTTTTTAATCATACCAGGGAGAATCAAATGTCAAATTTTCCAAGTGGCAAATTTTCCAGATCAGAACGTGGTCATACCTCTCAAAGAGTAAAACCATTCGGATTTTCCTGCCCTCCAAGTGTTTATCAAATCCTGTATTTCTCGCAAGCTTTGAAACACACAGAAAATAAGTAAGAAATATTCCAATGAATGAAACATAACAAATGTCAGTAATAAGTGAGACACATTCCTTTAGGGAAATGACTATTAAAAAAATCCTGTTTGTATACATGAAGTAAGGAAATTCAGTCTATTATTTTCCCTTTAAAAATCCATCACTCCTAAAGTAAACTTCCAGGAAACTGGAACTGAAAGACTAAAAGACAAGGGGAGGAAGTACACACTATTAACACAAAAGGGAGTAAAATTGTACAGACATAAGTGGTTGATAAGACTAGGTCTTTATTCTACAAGACAGCAACGCCTGGTTGAAGAAAGTCTCCATTCCGCAGGAGCTGGGCTTTGCATGTGTCCTGATGATCAGCGAAGAGCAAGCAAAGCACTGCCTAAGAGCAGAAACCAGGGTTTGTTCCAAGGCAGGGGATTGCTTAATCTTACCTTTTATTTTCCTTTTTATTCTTTTTTTGTGTGTGCGTGTTGGGGGGGGGTACTGGGGTTGAACCCAAGTGGCTCTACCTCCAAGCTATACCCCCAGCTCTTTTTTTAATTTTTTATTTTGAAGCGGTGACTTACTAAGTTGCTGAGAGTCAAGCTAAGTTGCTGGGGCTGGTCTGGAACCTGCCATCCTCCTGTCTCAGCCTCCCATGTGCTGAATTTACAGGCATGAGCACCACATCTGGCTTATCTTTTCTTTTAGTTGGTGTTATGTGGTTAAAATAAAACAGTGTTTTGTGAAAACACAAAATTCCTACCTGCAATTGTTCTCTTTCTGTAATTTAGTTTCTCCAACTCTTCAATCTAGTCCATAATACATTCTTGATGCCAGTAGCGAAATCAGTTTCTCTACTTCTTCCACTTACTATACTATTTATTCTTATACTAACATAATCTTATTCATGTGCTATTGAGTCTACTTACCCTGGTTGCTTGTGCTCTGAGTAGAAGCTTACAGAATCCACCCCATGTAGACACACGGTTTAATTTCTGTTTCACATAATTCTTTTTGTATTAATCCTATCAAAGCAATTCCCACTATTCAAAGTAATGTAATACTAGTCACAAAGAACTAGGTGGAATCTTGTAGCCAAATGGGTCGTGCTGAGACTGGAGCAAGGCAGCCATTTAGCTGATGTTATGAGCAACTCCAGGTGAGAGTCTCTCCATCCTTCACCTAAAATGACATTCTGCTTACAGAATATTATGAGATTAATTATACAGCTCTGCCTGGCATGAATAATTTATATTTTTGTATTAAGTCAAAAGTAAAAAGGTACCGAAAAAGTTCCACGGAAGTAGATTAAGAATACAGAGATTTGTGCCATATGAATGTCTTACACAATCTTAATTTTCTCTTGCAAAAACAATTCAGAACACAGGTATTTCCTGGAAGGATACTTCAAATTATACAATTTTGATTGGTTCTACTTATTTTGGTATGGGTAATTACATACATATTCATATATTTGAAAGGAATGTTTTATTCTGTCGTCATCTAAATCAGTATTTAAATTAAAGTATCTTCTAAATTAAAGTCATCTCTGGGAAGGACTGGGAACTTGTAATTTTACTTATTGTTTAAGTGTACCCTTATTCTTTCCCTGCATCCCATTTATTAATAATCTGGAATTATTAAAATAGAAACTACATAAGTATCATCTTTCCATTGGATTTACATCTTTTCATTCCTGTTGCTAAATGTGAAAAAAATAAGTTGCCTTCATATATGTTTTGTTCTGACACATATATATTTAAATACCTTATTTCATTTTTACTTTATTTTCTTTTAGCTATATAAATAGCATATTCTTTGTATTGAGAACAAGTATTTTTCATCATATTCTTCCTTGCTAAGTGATAATTACCGTGGGATTTAAGAGCATATTTGCAGTTTGAGAAACAACTCCCTATATTTGTAATTCACAGGTTGATGGTGTGTGGCCTCCATTAAGAGTTTATGTGATCTAAAGGCAAACTGGATGTTTAATAACATTTGACAAGTAATTGGAAACATAAAAAGAGAGCTAATTATGATACTAGGAAGCTGCTTCCCTACTTTCCCAAACTATTCAAGTTGCTCATATAACTTAAACAAAATAGTAAATAATGTAGGGGGAAAGAAGAAGAGAACCCAGGTTTAGGCAAAGCAACACATCAAGTAGTAAATGAAAACAATGACTATTTTGCCTCTCTATGTAGGATGAGAGCAAATAATACCATTGACAGTTAAGGACATTTTATGTGTATAATCTTATTAATGAATTATTATCATAACTATAATAGATTGGATTATTTGATTGATGGTGACTCTTAGCATCTTATCGCTATAGTTACTACCCAATGAAGAAAGAGTTGCATTGATATAATTAGTCTTTTCCTGACAGTTCTCATGTTGTGACCAGTAAAATCACCAAAATTTGTGACACTGCTTTGGTTTTTGTGAGCAAGATGGAAAAAGTGCTTGGGTTACTCCCTCTTTCTTACAATTCTTACTCATAACTCTTCTATCCACCTAAAATATGATATTAAAAATGAAGAAATAGAAATATATTGAGGATATATATTTTATCTTTCTTAATTTAAACTAATAAAAGTATAGCTCTATGTGCTACAGTGTAATTATGAATATTTATAAAAAAAGAATTACCTTTGAACTTCTGAAATATATGTGAACTCTTTTGATTTTATAGCCACCCCAGTGAATACTTAGGACCCCAAGAAGGAAAAGATACTAACTGAGAATTTACATCACCAGGTGTTGTGTTATGCAAATTATAAGTATTATTTAGATATTACTAATTACAGTAACAAACAATAATATATAGCAATTATAAGGTTCTAAGTATGTATTACTTATATTTCATATGTGTTTTAAAGTAAATATTTTGGAAGCCAGGCAGAGTGGCACATGCCTTGTAATCCCGTTACTTGAAAGGCTAAGACAATAGGATCACAAGTTGGAGGCTAGCTTGCGGTAACTTAGTGAGATCATGTTTCAGAATAAAAAAATAAAATAAGTCTAGGGGTGTGGCTTCGAGGTATAATGCCTCTGGGTTCAATCGCTAGTAACACACACACACACACACACACACACACACACACACAGAATAAATGTTTTTAAATATTTTGGGATAAAGACGGGATTTTTCATGAAAAGAACAAAACATTCCATTTGAATATTTCTAAGGTAATCTGACAATGCAAACTATAACAAAATGAATGTTACAGATTTTAGAGTTCAATTTCACTGAACTTTTTTATCTAATTAAATAAGGATTTGTTACATATTCTTTTTCCTTTTTATTACTTAGGCCCATCTATAAAATTAATTTGTAAGATCTATTTAACAACAAATTCTAGCTGGAATCTTGGCTCCACTCCATGTTAGACTCTAATTTTGGAATATAAATTTTTGAAATGGATAGGTTGTAGGAAAGCATATATTAAATATAAATGTAAAGTTATCTATGGTATTTTTACTATTCATGTGTTAACTCTTTTTTATTGGTGCATTATAATCATACATAATGATGAAATTCTGAGTGATAGAAGCATACATGCATGCAGCATTCGTGAACCCTCCCCCAGCTCCCACCCCACTCCTTCACCTTCCCTGTGCAGGATATTATGATTCACATTGATAAATTTGTATGTGTGTAACTCAGGTGCACACACATTCCTATTAACTGCATATTAATATGTTGCAATATAAACCAATATGTTGCCACATACACACAAAAATCAATGTGTACCTGTATAATGGATTACATGAAACACTCTAGTAAAAAAGTCTTTCAGCCTGTAGGGAATGTAGAGGTAGACTTCCTGCTAAATTGGAATAAAAATTTGTAAGTAATATTTTTAAAGTTTTATGTATCTGTGCTTTTCATTTCTTGGGCTTAAATTTCAGATGCCTTTGAAAATAAGATTTAATAAAAACAAATAGTTAAACTTAAATTTTATACTTCATTGTATGTGATCCAATATGAAAGAATCCCCTAAGAATCATTTTTCTTTTGACAGTATAAGAGTTAAATTTAAGATTATGAAAAATACACTAACTTCTGAGTTCTAACATATAGCAGTATGTCGCAATAAAACTGTTCATTGAGTAAGATTCTCATTATAAAAACGCTCAACCAAAGAAGCCACTCATAGTATTTTAGTAAACTCTATCATGTTATGGAAATGCACAAAAATTACATTAACAATAAAAATAAGTGTATTTACAATTAGCTTTTAATCATGGAAGTTGAATGTGGAGATCTGCATTAAAAGTTTTATAATCCATGTTAGAAGCTTTGAAATCAGTGTCTGAAAAATATTTGTATTATAAGCAGCTTAAATAATTTACTTTTATCCTTTTATTTCTATAATTAAGACGTTAGCACAAACTCATTCATGTTGCTGATCAATTTAAAAGGCATGGTGAGAATTCTTTTTATGTGTAGCTTCCTTAAAATTTATAGAAAGTACTGTACAGGTCAGATTTCCTGGGGCTGGTGATAAAGGTGTGACAGTTAATAGAAGCTTTTTGAAGACATTGGAAAACCAATTTGGATGGAAAGAAATCCCTACAACTAGGTTTTTGCCCACTTGGCCCTTTCTCTGTGATAGAGAAATCTCCTGCAGAGTAAGTGTATTCAATACTTAAAATTAACATATGTCATGATGAAATATGGGAACTATAGATGATTATTTTTTCAGATCTTTAGTATGACAACAGTACTTCTTAGAATTGCATGTAGGATTTGAACTAGATCCATGCCTTTTGATCATTATTTTAGTAATTGTGATTGAGGTTGGAATGTATAATTCAATTATCTAGTTAATTGAGGCCATGTAGACATGGATTAGCCAAGCTTTAAGTGTTCTGAAATTCAATTATTTCGTAAAGCTTTCATTGTGCTTTCTGACTGGTTTTTGAATGATTCGCTTTATCCTGTAAAGTATAAGCAGTATATATGAACAACAGGACACTAAATAAACTATCTTAGGGAAGTTGATAAAAGAAATCTCAAAATCTAACTTAAATATGAATATGAACAGAAGTTTGAAGGCGGGGAAAATAAATCATCCAAAAAAAAACCCAGCCATGTTTGTCTTTCAAACTCAATATATCAGGTACTAATATTAACAATGTAGGTTATGAGTTATCTGGATTGCCCTAAATAAATAGTGGAGTCAAAAATAGCTATTGTATGTCCACTTGTAACCACCTGTGCCCTTAAGGGACAATTTATAATTTGAAATGCACCGTGTATCCAAGGCAAACTGAGCTGATCACTCACAGTAAGCAAATAGCATAACCCTTGACCTGACAATTAAACCTGAACACTAAAGAAGCCCTGTACCTTGGTAGATGCTAACAATAATTATGATAATTATTTGGTAATTAGGATGTACCAGGTACTATTTTAAGCATTTTATTCTGATAGTTTATTTAAATCTCACACCAACCCTACAAGGTAGATTACAAATGTTATGATCATTTTACAGGTGAGAAAATGAAGGCAAACAAACATGAAGTCACTCTCCTGAGTTTGGGCAGGTAAGTTTTGCAGGCATAACTTCAACCCAGGACATCAGTTGTGGGTGTTTGTAATCTTGCTCAGGACTCTATGCTCCCTCAACCCTAGCTAACGTTTATACAGCCTGTTGAAGTCGCTGAGTAGCCCCGGTAACAACAAATTGGACAACAAGCTCTGAAATCTGCTTCCTGACCACTGCCATTCGGCCTTTCCAGAAGCTCTGCCAAAGCAAGTCCTGCTTTCCTATAATAACTAGTATGCCTCTGCCAAGAATATTCTCAATGGCAGACAAATTTAGCTCCAGCTTAGCTAGTGTCTCTTCTGTCACCAACCACACAGGTGGCAGATCCAAGAACCTTTGTCAACCTGTGCTTCTGAAGTAGACTGGGTTCTGAGGGTCCTGGCTGGCTTGGTAGACATCTTGTGTCACTGAACATATCCTGGGAAGGTGGAGAGGCTGGGGCAGGTCACTCCGCTTAGAGATTTCTTTCTTCCCTGAAGTATGGTGCTACTCTGCTTTAGCCAATGCCTTTCACCAAAGTTATATGTTGTGACAAAATACTCAATTAAGGTTGATGCAATATGAGAATCCCTCTCCTATCCTGGACCCTGTGAGCAGCAAAGGGGATCACTGGATATCCATAGCTTTACCATGCAGAAATAGAGACTAAACTTTCTTTAAAATGGTTGGCATGTGGGAAAATGAACACTATACTCTGGAAAGAGGGAACTTCCACTTCTAAATGAATGAGAACAAAGGCTATTTAATGATTTAATTGTCAAACAGCAAATGATATTTCTCACTAAAAAATAGACATTTTATATATTATAGCTAAAAACAAAATAGCTGGTCCTAGAAATCAGTCATGCACAGCCAGGTAACTTCTCCTTTAATTGAACAAAAAAAAGTAATAAGGCCAATGAAAATGCTGGTGTGATATTTAGGATTTGAGCTTTGTTGATTTTGCCAACATTTTACATTCTATTGAAGATTTGTTGGCTCCACCACCTGGCCTAACTACTGAACTTGTGTCAGCCAGAAGGATGGGGAAATGAATCAAATAAATGAGACAATGTAGACAGTGTTCAAATGAGTATCTAACTCTCCCTCCTTGCGAAATGCTGAGTTACACAAATGACAAGACACAAATCAACTGAATCTGCTGAAAGAGGAGGAGAGGAGCACAGGCGTTGTGGAAATCCTGCTAGCCATAACTTTCTCTAGTCAGCTTTTGCTACTTGAAAGGATAAATCCATGTTATCTGAAAATTCACTTACATAGAATGTAGAAGTGCTTTTTTAAACATGAGATACATATTAATTATTACTCGATGATCTTTGAATTCTTTCCAGTGTGGATCTTAATATACATAACTCTGGATGAATTATGTAACATATATTCCACCCTCTGGGTGTGTTCTTTCTTATTCTACTTCAGAAGAATGATTTTGCATTCCACATAGAGGATGAGAAGGTAGCTGTGGAGGTCATTATTTGAAGAGAATGGAAGAAACTGGAATAACTGCAAAATGAGTGGATGCATGTCATGCAAGTCTCTTTGGATGAGTTTACAAGGTCTTTGGGGGTATTCTCCTAGATGACAAACTGAATGACTTATAGAGAAATTTATCTAAATAATTTCCACTTAACCATTCCTAAACCCTCATTATTTAAAATACCAGGACAATACACATATAAAATTGATATATACTACATTCATAATTATAGGCAAATATTTGAACATACATATTTTACTATTTGTAAAATACATATTTTACTAAATGTAAAATTATGCATCTGTATTTAAACATTCATATGCTTTCACCACCCAAAGAAATTTTGGCATGCAGCTCAAACTTGGGTACATCTAAAAAGTAATGTAAGTTGAATAAGAGGCATAAGTAAGATTTACTGAATGTTTTAGGCTCCATGACTGTTATGATTAGCTTCATATGTTACTCTCAATAGGCTTTACATAAAATGATAGTAAATGTTATGCCTTGATAAAGTTATTTGTGGTAGTTTCTGATGCCGTAAAACTGTAGTTAGAAAATTATTTTTTAAGATTTTTTTCTATGAAGAAATTGTAATTTGTATGGTAAATTACCATAAACTATTCTATTAAGTTGAGGTGATAAAGAACAGATTTCTATATATTATTTAGATTAATTTAGTTTATATGATTTACTCTAAATCTAAAATAAAAAGAAAAATAAATGTGAATTCCTTCTCACTAATTCTACCTCCGCGCTACGCCCCCGGCCCTATTTTTTATACTTTATTTTGAAACCGGGTCTCACGAAGTTGCGGAGGGCCTCACTAAGGGGAGAGAGAGAGAGAGAGACAGGGAGAGAGAGAGAGAGAGAGAGAGGAGAGAGAGAGAGAGAGAACGCTCGCGCGCATGCGCAAGCTGAGGCTGGCCGCGAACCCGGATCCTCCAGTCTCCGCCTCCCAAAGTACTGGGATTACAAGCGTGCGCCACCACGCCC
>PVJS01054004.1:0-13108 GCA_004027185.1 Glis glis
GTTTCAAAATAAAGTATAAAAAATAGGGCCGAGGGCGTAGCGCGGAGGTAGAACTCCCCTGCGTTCAATCCCCGGTACCACAAAAATAAAATAAAATAAAATAAAAAAACAGTACAAAGAATCAACAAAACAAGAAGCTGGTTCTTTGAGAAGATTAACAAGATTGACAAACCACTAGCTAACCTAACCAAAAGAAGGAGAGAATCAACTCAAATTACCAAAATCAGAAATGAAAAAGGGGATATCACCACAGATAGTGGAGAAATCCAGAGGATCATAAGAAGCTACTTTGCAAACTTATATTCCAATAAAATGGAAAACATGGAAGAGTTTGAAAGATTTCTAGACACATACAACCTACCTAAATTGAACCAAGAGGATACAGAAAAACTGAATCAACCAATAGCAAGTACAGAGATAGAAACAACAATAAAAAGTCTTCAATCAAAGAAAAGCCCAGGTCCAGATGGTTTTCCAGCCGAATTTTACAAAACCTTCACAGATGAACTAAAACCAATACTTCACAAACTATTCCGTGAAATTGAAAGAGATGGAATTATTCCAAACTCTTTTTACGAGGCCAACATCACATTAATACCAAAGACAAATAAAGATACCTCATGGAAAGAAAATTACAGACCAATATCATTAATGAACATAGATGCAAAAATTCTAAATAAAATATTAGCCACGTGCATTCAAAACCATATTGAGAAAATCATACACCATGACCTAGTTGGTTTCATCCCAGGAAAGCAAGGCTGGTTCAACATATGCAAAACAATACATGTTATCCACCACATAAACCGATCTAAAAACAAAAATCACATGATCATTTCAATAGATGGGGAAAAAGCATTTGACAAAATTCAACACCCATTCATGTTAAGAACTCTACAGAAAATCGGAATAGAAGGAACATACGTCAACATCATTAAGTCAATATATAAGAAACCCAAAGCCAACATCATATTGAATGGGGAAAAATTGCCAGAATTCACCTTCAAATCAGGAACAAGACAAGGATGCCCACTATCACCATTCCTTTTCAACATAGTCCTTGAAACTCTTGCCAGAGCAATAAGACAAGAGAAGGATATCAAAGGAATTCAAATAGGAAAAGAACTAAAATTATCTTTATTTGCAGATGATATCCTATACCTAGAAGACCCAAAGAACTCAACCAAAAGTCTACTAGAGCTGATTAACAAATTCAGCAAAGTAGCTGGATACAAGATCAACCTAAAAAAAGTCAGTAGCTTTCATATATGCCAACCCTGAGTCCACTGAGAAAGAAATCCAGAAAACAATCCCATTCACAATAACTTCAAAACCAATCAAATACCTAGGAATAAACTTAACCAAAGAGGTAAAAGACCTCTACAATGAAAACTATAGAACACTGAAGAAAGAAATTGAAGAAGATCTTAGAAGATGGAAAAATCTTCCTTGCTCTTGGATAGTCAGAATAAATATCATCAAAATGGCCATCCTGCCAAAAGTGATCTACAAAGTCAATGCAATCCCTATCAAAATACCAACATCATTTTTCGCAGAGCTAGAAAAATCAGTTATTAATTTCATATGGAGAAACAAAAGACCCAGAATAGCCAAAGCAATTCTCAGCAATAAGAACCATGCAGGAGGCATCTCAATTTCTGACTTCAAATTGTACTACAAAGGTATAGTAATAAAATCAGCATGGTATTGGCACAAAAACAGACATATAGACCAGTGGAACAGAATAGAAGATACAGAAACAAGTCCACACACTTATAGCCAATTGATTTTTGACAAAGGTGCCAAACACATACGTTGGAGAAAGGACAGTCTTTTCAACAAATGGTGCTGGGAAAACTGGTTATCTACCTGTAGAAAAATGGAGCTGAATCCTTACCTCTCACCCTGCACAAGAGTCAACTCGAGATGGATCAGAGTTGGAAGTTAGACCAGAGACTGTGAAATTATTAGAAGAAGGCATAGGTTCAACACTCCATCATATAGGCACAGGTAAAACTTCCTCAACAAGACCTCCAACGCACAGGAAATTAAAACAAGAATTAATAAGTGGGATAGCATTAAACTACAAAGCTTCTGCTCATCAAAGGAAACCATCAAGAGCTTAAAGAGAAAGCCTATGGAATGGAAGAAGATCTTTGCAAGCTATCCCTCTGACAGAGGTCTAATATCTAGGATATACAAAGAACTTAAAAGACTTTACACTAAGTAAACAAACAATCCAATCAAGAAGTGGGCAACTGAAATGAATAGACACTTCACGAAAGAAGAGATACAAATGGCCAATAGATTCATGAAAAAATGTTCAACATCATTAGCAATCAGGGAGATGCAAATCAAAACTACTCTAAGATTTCATCTGACCCCAATTAGAGTGGCAAGCATTAAGAAGTCAAACAACAAATGTTGGTGAGGATGTGGGGAAATTGGGACTCTTCTACACTGTTGTTGGGATTGCAAACTAATTCAACCACTGTGGAGATCAGTGTGGAGATTCCTCAGAAAACTGGGAATGGATCCACCATATGATCTGGCTATACCACTACTGGGTATCATACCAAAGGGATTGAAACTAGAAAACTACAGTAATATATGCATACCCATGTTCATAACAGCACAATTCACAGTGGCCAAATTATGGAACCAACCTAGATGTCCATCAACAGATGGATTACAAAATTATGGGAAATACACACAATGGAATTCTACTCAGCAATAAAGAAGAACAAAATAACAGCATTTGCAAGAAAATGGAAAGATCTGGAGAACATTATGTTAAGTGAGATTAGCCAATCACAAAAAAAGGGACATATGTTTTTATTAATATGGGCAACCTAGGGAGTAGTGGGGACACAAAAGGGACTCCAATGACAACAGAGAACCCTCAGTAGTGCAAGGGAAGGGGTACAAGGGAAGGGGAAGGGCAAGAAAGAAGTGAATCTATGGAATTACTATCATAAACAATGTGTACATATGAGATTATGCCAATATCATTCTCAGTGCTACATGTAGTGGGGAGGGGGGGAAGGACACCAAGAGCTGTGTGCATGTATGTTAACACCAAACTGATACTCATTGTGATGTGAGACTACAATGCACCAATAAAAACATATTTTAAAAAACTGGCAATGCATAATGTAAAGATGAATGGTAAAAATTCATTTTTAAAACAAATTTTAATTTTTCTTCATTTAGAAATATAACTACGATAAGAGAGAAACTTAAAAGAAAATAAAAAGCTTTACATTTTATTACCTTTCATGGCACATGTTCCTAATTTTTTAATTCAACAGGCTCTGCAATTTTATTTTGCACTGGGCCTCAAAATTTATAGAGCCATCCCTAGTTCTAGGAATTTTTTTTAGGCTACTTTGAATTTTCCACTTAAACCAGCATGTCATCTGCAAATGGAAATAGTTTATTTTCCCTTTTGCAATCTATATGTGTTTTATTTCCTTTATTGCACTGGCTAGATCATATTACATGAGAGTGTTAAGAATGGACCTCTTTGCCTTGTAAATCTTAGAGCAAAAGCATTTATTCACTCTTTACCATTAAGTGTAATATTAGCTGTAATTTTTTTGTAAATGCTCATTATAAGTTGGATAAATGGTCCTGTATTCCCAGTTTTCTGAGTTTTAAATATTGTTAATGATATTTTATCAGTGTGAGTGAAACCTTACCTCCATACATATCCCTTTACCCTTATTCCTTTATAGTATAATTTCCTTGAACATTTACTCTACATATTTTAAAAATTACATCCATGATATAATTTTTGCTTCTACTCTCATACAGAAATTTAAAAACTCAAGAGAAGAATAGCCTATTATATTTACTTACTTTAGTTCAATTTGCTATTTTTTCATTTGTGACTCCAAATTTACTACTTTTATCATTTCATTCTGTTTTAAATACTTCCTTTGCTTATTCTTATTGGGTAGTTCTTCTGGCCACATATTCTCTTAGCTTTCCTCCATTGAGAATGTCTTGACTTCACCTTCATTCTAAGGTATATTTTTACTGGGTATAGAACGCTGAGTTGACAGTTTTTTCTTTCAGCACTAGAAGAATGTTATGCCACTTTGTACTGGCTTCCATGGTTTCATAGATGAGAATATCATCATTTTTCAAAATGTTGTTTCAATATAGTAAAAAGCCATTTCTCACCAGCCTGTTTCAAGATATTTTTGTCTTTAGGTTTCTGAGGTTTGAGTACAATGTGTTTTGGATTTCTTTGGGCTTATCCTATTTGTGGTCCACTTACCTTCCTTCATTGTAGGTTTATGCTTTTTACCAAATTTGGGATAAAATTTCCCAGATGCTGTCACCATTATTTCTTCTAGGGCTGGGTCAACCTAATACACTTTTTCCTTTCCTTTTAGGACTCCAATGATAACTAATGTTAGATTTTCCTTTATTGTTCTACATGTCTGTGAGACTCTTTTTTTTTTTTTTTTTTTTTTTGCGGTACCGGGGATTGAACCCAGGGGTGTTCTACATGTGCGCTATACCCCCGGCCCTATTTTTTTATACTTTATTTTGAAACCGGGTCTCACATAGTTGCGGAGGGCCTCACTAGGTAGAGAGAGAGAGAGAGAGAGAGCTGAGGCTGGCCATGAACCCCGATCCTCTGGTCTCCGCCTCCCAAAGTACTGGGATTACAAGCGTGCGCCACCACGCCCGGCCGTGAGACTCTTTTAATTATTTTTTTCCAATCAATTTTCTCTCTGTTCAGATTGGGTGATTTCTGTTGGTCTTAGAGTTCTGTAATTCTTGTTTGCTCCACATGGATGTGATCCCATCTAGTGAGCTTTTGATTTTTGTTACTGTGTTTTTCAATTCTATAATTTCCGAATGGTTGTTTTTCCATAACATATATCTTTGCTGAGACTTTATATTTTTCATTTGTTTCAATAATTTTCATAATTGCTCACTGAAGTATTTTTATGATTGTTGCTTAAAATCTTTCTCCTGACAATTCCATAACAAGAGCTCCTCTCAGTGTTGGCATCTCAGTGTCTTTTCTCATTCAAGCTGTGATTGTCCTAATTCTTGGTGTGATCAGTGATATTTGGTTGTATCTAGAAAAGTTTGGGCATTAGTTTGTGAGACTAGACCCTATTTAATCTTTGCTTTTGCTATGCATGGTCACACTGTTTACTTATAGCTTGCACTTCTGGGTAGGGTGAAATTTTATCTGCTTTGCATTTCCCACCTACTCTGCTGACACCTCCTGGTGAAAACTGGAGCACCAATTTCTGGCACTGGAATTTTTCTGATGTTTTTCTTAAGATTGGACTGGAGTTAGAGGTTTTGGGGAGGATGATCACAGAAGCACAGTATCATTTTCATCACATTGTCTTAAGGGTATATGGTATTAATATGATTTAACACTACTGATATTTACTTTGGTCACCTGGTAATAGTGATGTTTGTCAGGTAATTCCACTATAAAGTTACTCTTTCTTCCATCTTTCCATGCTGCTCTTTTTGATGGGAAGCCATTACACACAGCTTATTCTGAAAGTGTAGAGATTTATGTACCACCTCAAGGACAGAATATCTATATAAATTACTTGAATTTTTTAAAAACAATATTTGTCTTTCCCCACGATCATTTATTCCTCAGCCAATCAATATGGACTTGTAAAAACTTATGCTTTGGGTTATAATCAAGTTCTGGTTTATTTTGTTGCTCATTGTGTTAGGATCCTCTAGAGAAAAGAACTAGTGAGAGATATATACACATGTATATTGACAGTCCCCAAGTTATGATGATTGGACTTAATTATTTTTCAACTTTACTATAATACAAAAGCAATGCATGTTCAGTAGAAACTGCACTTCAAATTTTGAATTTTGATCTTTTCCCAGGCTAGCAGTACTCTCTTGTGATGTTGGGCAGCGGCAGCAAGCTACAGCTTCCAGTCAGCCACATGATCATGAGGGTAAACACTAAGTGCATTTTTGACTTAATGATATTTTCAACTTATGATAGGTTTGTTAGGACGTAACTCCACCATAAATCCAGGAGCATCTTTCTCTTGCTCTCCTTCTCTCTCTCACACACACACATGCGTGCGTGCGTGTGCGCGCACACACACACACACACACACACACACACACACACACTTATTAGAAGGAATTGGATTGCACAATTATGGAGTCTAGAGGTCGGGTGATCTGTTGTCTGTAAGTAGGAGAAAGCCAGTGGTGTAATTCAATCTAAATCTGAAGGCCCCTGACTAATGCAATGAGCAACAAAATAAATAAGTTAGAATTGGATTACAACCCATGGTATAAAATAAGGTTTTATAAGTCTATACTGATTTAATGAATGAATGAAGAACCACTCTGAAGACTGGAGAAGATGAGATGAGAGGTCCCAAATCAAGGAGGCAGACAGGAAACATAAGGGGTGAACTGCTCCTTTCTCTGCATTTTGTTCTATTCAAGCCATCATGGAGTGGGATGATGTCCACCTACATTGGGGAGGGCAATCTGCTTTACTGAGTCCACTGATTCAAATGCTGATGTCATCCTGAAACACCCTCACAGATATAGCTAAAAACACTGTGCAGTCTGAGACCCACCACAGCCAGTCAAATTGACACAAGTTAACCATCATTCATGTTGTTCCACCTTTGGTCATTGGGAGCTCTTTCAGTTGGCTCCTACAGTGTCCCTTTGACATGCATTCATCAGTATAAGCTCTTTTTAAAAAAAGCATTTTGTTACTATCTGACATGACATGACAAGATGCTCCAGTCTCATCAGGTATTTCTTGCCTCAGTCCTGGAACCAGCCACTTCTCTATTTTAACTTTATTGTATTAGAAACCATAATAAAACAAGTGCTTATTGCTACTGGGCACAGTCGCTTCTAGACCCACTCAGGTAACACTGCAAGGAAATATATGTATATTTCCTTGTATTTATGTATTTATACATGTATAATGTATTTATACATATCTATAAATATTTATTTATGTAACTATTTGAATGTATAATAAGCTAAACATGAGTTCATCCTGCTGTCTCCAAATATAATTCATACCACATGGATCTATTTAGCCTCCTCCACTTGCTTATCTGTAAATTTTCACCCCACCAGTAAGAAACCTGGTTACTACCATCCATCATCATGTACTTAATTGTTCAGTTCCAGTATTCCTAGATATCAGTATCAGAATTGTTAATCCATAAGCCTGTGGAAATCCATACCCCTGTGGGTACTCTACTTTATCTAGCAGAGTACAGTGTTATGTGCAATTCCTTTTGCCTTCAGTCTTACAGACTACTCATTTCTACACTTACTTAGATCAGCGTTTTTTTTTCTCTTCACTGTCTTCAAGAAAGTTGTTTTGTAATTTGTATTAGAGTTTGATTATCTGAAAACCTTTTACATGCCTTCTTTGGATTCTTTTTTTTTTCTTTTTGGGGGGGAATTGCTGAGGAATAAATCCAGGGGCATTCTACTGCCAAGCCCAGCCCTATTTTATTTTTTATTTGGAAACAAGGTCTTCCTAAGTTGAGAGCCTTGCTGAGTTGCTGAGTCTGGCTTTGAACCTGTGATCCTCCTGTTTCAGCCTCCCAAGTACTAGGATTACAAGCATACACTACCACTCCGGCTTTTTAAAATTAATTAATTAATTATTAATTATTTTGTGGTACTGAGGATTAAACCCAGGGGTGTCCTACCTCTGAGCTGCACCCCCAGCCTTATTTTATTTTTTAGAACAGAGTCTCACTAAATTGCTGAGGGTCTTGCTAAGTTGCTGAGGGTATTCTCAAACCTGTAATTCTCCTGTCTCAGCCTCCCAAATACTGGGATTATAGGCATGTGCCACTGCACCCGGCTTCTTTGGATTCTTTAACCTTTAAATGATTTTTTAAAAAATTGTATACATTGAAGTTCACTCTTTGTTCTATAAACTTGTGTTGGTTTTGACAAATGTATAATATCATGTATTCATCATTACAGTATCCTAAGAATAGGTTCACCACTCTAAAAATCCTGTTTTATTTATTTAACCCTTTCCCTTTTTTCCCAAACCCCTTGAAACCATTGATAATATTACTATCTCCGTAGTTTGCTCTTTCCAGGTCGTCGTATAATTGTACTTTTATAGTATGTAGTCTTTTTGGGTGGGCTTCTTTTACCTAACAATATACACTTAAGTTTCTTTCATGTCTTTTAGTCACTTAATAGCTCATTTTATTGCTGAGCAATATTCCACTGTGTGGATGTACCAGTTTGTTTATCCTTTTACCTATTAAAGGACACCTTTTTATCTCCAGTTTTCAGTGATTATTAATAGAACTTCTATAAGCATTTGCAAGAAGATTTCTGTGTGAATGTAAGTTTTCAATTCAGTGGGAAAATAGGAATGCAATTTCTGGGTTGTATGTTAATATTATGTTCAATTTCATAAGAAACTGCCTGTCTTAGCAAAATGACTATACATTTTTGTGTTTCTGCCAGCAATGAATGAGAGTTTCTCTTAGTATTTAAGTTTGGCAAGTTTCTAGTAACATATGTTCAAGCTCACTGATTATTTCTTTGTCCACGTCCACTCTGTTCATTTTGTTTATAATGTTTTAAATTCCTAACATTTCTCTTTGACTTTCATGTAGAGTTTCCATCTCTGTTTCATTACCCATTTTACATGTTGTTTATTTTTTCAGTAGGACACTTAAAATATTCATTGTAGTTATTTAAAATTTCTTATCTAGTAAACCTAAAATCTTTGTCATATCTGAGTCTGGTTCTGATGCTTGCTTTGCCTCTTCAGACTCCCCCCGCATTTTGTTTTAACCCTAACCCTTATACTTTTTTGTTGGAAGCTGAACAGAATATATCAGGTAATGTGAATTGAGATAGACATTTAGTGTGAGGTTTTATGTTAATCAAGCTAGGATTTGGGCTGTGTTTGGTGTTTGCTATAGTTGTAGGTAGCAGAGACTGTAAAATTCTTTAGTGTGCCCTTGATTTTTGTTTCCTGTGTTGTTTTTGGTTTCCCTAATAACTCCTTAAATAAAGTCTTAGCTGTCAAGCTCTTCCAATGGTAATGTACTGTCATACAGTAGCCTATGTGGTGGTAAGGAGTGGGAGAGTAATCCTGTTACTAAGTCTCTGTCTTTTAGTGGACCTGGACTCTGATTTGCAAGTGTTGGCAAGCTTCTTTTGATTCCTCCTGTAAGTGAGCCAGGGAAGCTACCTAGGCCTGGAGCTGGATAATTACCTTCTGCCTATGTAAGACCAAGCTCTAGTAAGTGTCCTGGCATGTATGTGGGTTGGAAAAGAGTTTCCAGAGTAGAGCTACAGACAGGTTTACTTAGGGAAAAACAGAAATACACATTAAAAAAAAAAGGGACAGAGAGTTAAAGAGACAGAGAGACCAATGGAAAGGTTGGCAGAGAAAAACAGAGAGACAGAGAAGTGGAGAGATGCCTGTGGAGAGAAGCATGGCTCTTCTCTTATAGGAAACTTTGTAAATGGTGAGCAAATGGGGGTGGAGGCAAAAGGTGGGTGGGGCTTGAAGCCTTTGATTTTGGAGCTCAGAGCAGGGATCTGGTCTGGTTCTCAGAATCTTCATGATGACCTTATATGGTTGATGGATAGCACTTGGCTGGTACCCATATCGTTGGGCTTTGAACAGTATCTTTCTTTAGACTTCTTTTGATCAGTCTAAAATACATTCTGTAAGCTAACAAAATATGTAGGCACCAATTAACTGGACTTACAGTGCTCTAAGATTTAGCAGACCTTTTAAGAATTCAGGCTTGTAGGAAAACAGACCTTCAGAGTGAAGGGGAATGGAGGTGGGGTGTTCATGGAGATTTTAAATGTAAAGTCAAAGTCTCGCTTTTCTTCCCTGTTTGTCTCTATCTTTTTATTTTTCTATCCTACCCCCCCACCCTGTATGTGAAGCACAGTTTCCTTTTTTGTCCATGCCTAGGCAAGGCACTGAATAAGGCTATTATCTCTGGATAATATACTTTCATTATAGGGCACATACTAGGGATATTTCAAAATGATTATTTCTTGCATTCCCCTGCCAAATACATTAGGTTCTTGTTGTTGTTATAAGAACCTAGTGGTATTCTTGCAGGTAAAATTCATGAAAGTATGGTAGCCACCTACAGATTGCAGCCTTCAAGAGTTTCTCACTTTTTGGGGGTAGAGGAGTGGTTCTTGCTATATTGCCCAAGCTGGCTTCAAACTCCTGGGCTCAAGCCTCTGAAGTAGCTGGGACTATAGGTATGCACTACTGCTCCTGGCTGAGTTTCTTACTCTGAAAGTAGTTCTGACTTCAGTAGTTTGTCAAAATTACCACTTAAGGGGGAATGGGGAGGGAGCTGGAGGGAAGCTCACCAAGTGCTGTGTGCATGTATGTCACTATCACTATGAACTACATTATGATGTAAGACTATAATGCACCAATAAATGTATCAAAAAGAAATAACTTAACATCAAATTTTGGAAATTGATGGTAAAGATAAATTTTGAGTACCATCAATTTTCAGGAACTTGAAAATTAGAGTAAAATATTCTAAGCAAAAAAAAAAAAATTACCACTTAAATGTCCTTACCAGTTTTGGGCTCTAGTGGCCACTGCTTCCAATAAACTGATTTCAACTGTGATTATATGAATTTTTTTTTTTTTTTTTTTGGTACTGGAGATCATTCTATCTCTAAGCTACACCGCCAGCCCTATTTTATATTCTTTATTTTGAAACAGGATCTCACTAAGTTGTGGAGGGCCTAACTAGTGATCGTATGAATTTAACTGCCCCTCCAGATTTTGGGGTGTAGTTTGCCCTATTGATCTCAATTTTCTCATGGGTCCAAAAAATGTAATTGATTTTCAATTCACTGGGCCTTTTGCTTTTTTTATGTTTGTTTGTTTACATTCAGTTTTGAGAATTTAAAAAATATATTGGGCTGGAATGTAGCTCAATTGCAGAGCTCTTGCCTAGCATGTGCAAGGCTGATGATAATAATAATAATGAAAAATAAATAAAAAATATTCTAGATACTAAACCTTGGTTAGACATATGGTTTGCAAATATTTTCTCCCAGTTGGTAGCTTGTATAGTTGACTTTTCCTACTGGTACAGAAAACATCCACAGATTCAACCAACCACGGCTCAAAAATATCTGGAAAAAAATTATATCTGTACTCAACTCATACAGACTTTTTTCTTGTAATTAGTCTTGAAATAATACAGTTTAATGACACAAAATAACAATAAAGTTTAATACAGCATTTACATTGTATTAAGTATTATAAATAATCTAGAGATGATTTAAAGTATAGATTCCCAAATTTATTTGCTCACCCCCCTTTTCAGAAAAAATTAATCAGCTCCCCTAGGTGCATCTATTACACCCTTATTTTTATGCAACACCTCCCAGTTGTACCCAAGGCTAATACTGTCCTCATGGAGCATTCCAGTACCCGCCCCCAGCTGTGGTATTACTGACTTTAGGAATCTATGATTAAAATTTCCTGGGGGGGGGGCTCGAATGTAGTGTTGCATGCCTGTAATCCCAGTACTTGGGAGGCAGAGACAGGAGGATTGTCGGTTTGAGACCAGCCTCAGTAATTTAGCAAGGCTCTCAGCAACTTATTTTATTTTTAAATAAAATAAAATGAAAAGGACTGAGGGTGTAGCTCAAAGGTAGAATTCCCTGGGTTCAATCACCAGTGTATGTGGGTTGAAAAGTATCTATATGGGGGATTTGTATAGGGCATATGCAAATACTATGTCATTTTATATAAAGGACTTGAATATTCATGGATTTGGGTATTCAGCGTTCTTAGAAGCAATCCTCATAGATGCTAAGGAATGATTATATTTTCATCCTCTTAAAAGGGTCTTTCCTTGAGAAAAAATTTTAAATTCTGGCATAGCCCAGTTAGTTAATTCTTTCTTTTATGTTAATACTCTTGGTGTCAAGTCTAAGAATTCTTTGCTTAGATAAAGATTACAAGGATATTCTCCTATTTTTCTAGAAAGTTTTAAATTTACGTGTAAGTGCATTATCTATTTTGGATTAATTTTTGTATAAGGTTTGAGGTTTAGATTGGACCTTACTTTGAATAGTAAGTACCGAAGTTTCTTGTTAAAATTACAGACACATATGCCCCATCCAGGCCCAAAGAATCATAATTTGTGTGGCTAGAATCTGAGAAGATGCATTTTTGATGAGATATTTCTTGCCAAAGAATAAAAATTATTGCTATAATTTAGTGGTTCTTAACTGTGAATGTGTATAGAAATCACTCCAAAATAGTTTTAAAACAGTATTGCTAGATATTACCTCAAAACTACTGGATCATCATCTTTGATATTTGTATTTTTAACATACAGAATTATTATACATCTGATTCTGAGTATAGCCAAGTTAGAAAGTACAGTTATAAATATTATATAAGGGGCTGGAATCTTAGTTGGATTATCACAGTCATCATGCCTGGAACTCAAGGGTTCACCTGGAAATTAGACAAAAAAATAAGACTAAAATTGAACTATGTTAGAACTTATTGGGAGAGGGGAGAGTTTCAAAGTCAGAATCTCCCACTAAATTTCCTACAGCATGCCTGTAATTTTAAACCATTTTTCTTGCTAAGATATATTTTTGGTTTATGTGTTATGACAGTGTGTTTCATTTATTTATTAGTGCATTGTAATCATACATCTTGATGGGTTTCAGGGTAGTAGAAGTATACATGGATCAATTAGCCTTTCCCCAATTCCCACCCCCATTCCCTCCCCCTTCCCTACTTCTCTTGCTTAGCATAGTAGTTGACTTTGATAAGTTTGTGTATGTACATCCTGTGCATTAGGGTGTTTCCCTCCCCCCTCCCATCTTCCTCAGGTTACCTTCTTTACTCATCTAAGGTTTTCTCCATCTTTATCTGGACTCCCTCCTATGCCCTATTCTCCCTAGCTTCCACATATTAGGGAGAGCATCCGACTTTTCACTTTTTGTGACTAATGTCACTAAGCATAATATTCTTTTTTTTTTTTTTTGCTGTACTGGGGATGGAACCCAGGGGCATTCTACCTCCAAGCTA
>PVJS01054005.1:0-13241 GCA_004027185.1 Glis glis
AAAAAAAGGAAAGAAGGAGAGGGGAAGGGAGGGAAGGGGAGGGGAGGGGAGGGGAGGGGAGGAAGAGGAAGAGGAAGAGGAAGAGGGAGGAAGGGAGGGAGGGAGGGAAAGGAAAGGAAAGGAAAGGAAAGGAAAGGAAAGGAAAGGAAAGGAAAGGAAAGGAAAGGAAAGGAAGACCATAACATACAATGCAGAGGGAATTCAGGAAGGGCCACGCTCGTATAATCTGGACGTGCGGCCTTCCAGTTTTCTACTTTGCTCGATAGATGGAACGGACCTCTCCTTTGACCAGATGATGCACATTAGCCACCTGCAGCCAAAGATGCATCTGCATGTCTGGCGGGGTTGTGGTGTCTGGAATTGCCCTTTTTATTTTTAAAAACGGGTTTTGATGAATTGTCACCATTAAAAAGTCATTAGAATTTATGGCTACTCTTAGAAAATTAGAAGGTCTGGCAGTGCTGGGCTCACACCACAGCAATCTGCCAAGTGGCGAGAGCTGACCCGGCTGGACTCAGCAAGTCCACTGGGCTCCTCCGCTTGGCTCGCTTCCCACACAGCTGTCTGCAGCCCACCTCTGCTGGAGTCTGCTGCTCCTCTGCATTTTGCGGCCTTTTCTAAATGTAACTTTTCCCAGTTAGACTTTTTTTTTTTTTTTGTGGTACTGGGGATTGAACCCAGGGGCATTCTACCTCGAGCTACATCCCCAGCCCTATTTTTTATTCTTTATTTGGAAACAGGGTCTCACTAAGTTGCGGAGGGCCTCACTAAGTAGCTGAGGCTGGCCGCGAACCCGGATCCTCCGGTCTCAGCCTCCCAAGTACTGGGATTACAAGCGTGCGCCACCACACCCGGCTTCCAGTTAGACTTCTGATAGGAGCTGGAGAATAGACAGCTCATGTTATATTTTTATAATGAAAAACTAGGGTCTTAGATGTTGCTATCTGAGGAAAGACCCATGTACTTTGGAAATTCGGAAAGGAGATAAGAGAACTGGGCACAGTGGTGCCCGCCTATAATCCCAGAGTTTATGTTGGGGAGGCTGAGACAGGAGGATCACAGGTTTGAATTCAGCGCACAGTAATTTAGTAATACCCTGTTTATAAACTGTTGGTGGGATTATAAATTAGTTCAACCACTATGGAGATCAGTATGGAGGTTCTTCAAAAGACTAGGAATGGAACCACCATATGACCCAGCTAGACCACTTCTTGGTATCTTTCCAAAAGAATTAGTCAGAATACTATATTGAGACATGCATATCCATGTTTTCAGCAGCACAACTCATAATAACCAATCTAGGTATCCATCAATGGATGAATGAATAATGAAAAGGTGGTATATACACACAGTAGGAATTTTACTCAGCCATAAAGAACAACAAAATTGTGTCACTTTCAGGAAAATGGATGGAACTAGAGAATATTATGTTAAGTGAGATCAGCCAGTCTCAGAAAGTCAAGGGTTATCTGTTTTCTCTCATATGTCGAAATTACAGAGAAAATAGGAAACAAAAGGAATTTCAGATAAATGAGGAGAGAAACCAGCAGATTAGTGGAAGAGGATTGGAAGAGGGAGGTGGGGAGGGGGAAAAGGAAAATTGAGGAAGGAAACAGTTCAAATAATGTTATGCCCATATATGAGCTATCACTACCAATTTCACTAACATGTACGGGAAGGGAGGGGGCGGTGGGGGGATCTGGAGGAAAACACACCAAGTGCTATGTGCATGTGTGTTTATATCACGTTAAACTCCACTATGGTGTATAATTATAATGCACCAATAAAAGTATACAAATAAAAAGGGCTAGAGGCTCATGGGTAGAATGCCCCTGGATTCAATCCACAGTACTCAGGGATGGGGAGGGAGATAAGAGGACTTTCTTGGCTATGAAACTTAAGGAGCCTCACAGCATTCCTACCCAGTTAAACACATCCTGGTGGTTAAATCTGGTTTTCTTCTCTTTCAGAACCAGTTATGCCTATGCCCAGAGCTGACAGCATAAACTATTCCAGAATTAGTTCATTTCGAAACAGGTGCTAAAATTTCTGCTTTTTGTTAAAAATCTTGGCTTTTGTCTTTAACCACCCCCCACCCCAGAAAAATCCTAACCCACGTAAAAATCCAGCTAAATGGCTTAAATGCTAAAACCACTCCCTTAGTCCACCTGACTCTGAGCGGCCCAGTCTTTACCAGATGAATCTGCTCTGAAATATGATTTCAGATTCAAATCGTACACACTTCTGGGATTTGGTATCAGCTTCACAGTTGTGGTTACTATCTGAAGCCCCTCAATGTCCTTTTTCTATAGGTCTTTTTTAAAGCTTTGCCTTGAAATCCCATTTCCCAGGAGGCATCTGACTGGGGCATCACTCAGTAATCACCAACACAGAGACCCTCCAAGTCCAGCCCTGGGGAACAATGACTTCATTCATTCAGCGGTGTGTTACCAGAGACTCACAACGCTGGGCATGGAGTAGGCGTTTGATAAACACTGGATGAGCTGCAAGCATAAAAGAAATGAAAAAATTTTTATACATCAACTTTTTAAAAGTATTAAGTTTTTGTTGCCTACTCCTTAATCAAGTATCATGAAATTTAAGAGCTATCAAATGAAATATCACACCTAGCAAAAAGGCGGAGAGCTTTCCATTAAGATCCCAGAGGTAGAATGCTTTGAGTGAAGTAAGAGATAATAGGCACAGTGAATTTTAGCCAGGCTAAAAAACCGAAGTGGATGTAGGCCCGCTACCATGTGGGCTGGAGCAGGACAGGCCATCAACTGTACCCTCGTTGCCTTCCAAGGCCAAATCCATGCCACCCACCCCTCTGTTCTGACTGGGTACCCGTCATGCCTGGTAAAGCAATCTAAAGTAGGAGAAATAAGGCTGGTGTTGTAGCTCAGGGGTATCCCATGTGCTTAGCTGCACAAGGCTCTGGGTTTGATCCCCAGCACCAAAACACAAAAGAAAGAGGTATAGGTTCTTTCAGCATCAACACAGACTTTGTGTAAAGAGGAAAGATGTTACACCCCAGGGATGTGACAGTCCAGATTCTTCTGTAGCTCTGAGGCTAGGCCAGGAGGGCTGCTGCTTTCTGGGTAGCTGTCCTTGGTATTCTGCACACAGCAAGGTGCTCCCACCAAGGACTAAGCAGAAACAGGACAAAACAGCACAGTAAATGATAGAATCGTTGACTTCTAGTTTTGAGTGCCAAGGAGAAGATGAAGGGTCTGAGAGGAAAGGAGAAAGAAAGTAGCGACAGGCATTAGACTCTGCTTAATGCTCCACAACGCCTGTGTCTATCTGAGAGGATTTATAAGAATGATGTCATGATTGATTGATTGATTGTTTTTTTGTGGTGCTGGGGGCTGAATCCCAGGGCATTCTACCTCTGAGATACACCCCAGCCCTATTTTATTTTTTATTTTCAAACAGGGTCTCACTAAGTTGTGGAGGGCCTCCCTAAATTGCTGAGGTTGGCTGCGAACCTGTGATCTTCCTGTTTCAGCCTCCCAAGTACTGGGATTACAGGCCTGAGCCACCACACCCAGCAATGTCATTATAGTTTAAAAATATCTCAACATTACCAATAATGGACCAACTGGCATTGGGGACCTCTCGCTGCAACATGGGAATGAGGACACACCGCCTCCTTTGTGTGTTCTTGGGAAAAAATTAACCACAAATCTAATAAGGAAACAATCAGGCCATTCAGACTAAGGCCTGACCTCCTCCAAAATGTCAACCTTGTGATAGACAAAACCAGGGCAGGAGGCACCTGTTCTACATTAAAGGGGAGCAGAGAGATGTGATAACTAAGAATAATGCATTGGCCCTGATTGGACCCTGAATGAAGCAAAGTGGTAGAAGACATTAATGGGAAAACTGAAGAAATGAGGGTTCTATCAGTGTTAAAAGTCTTGGGTGTGATAAGGTGCTGTGGTTATATAGGAGAACGTTCCTGCTCTTACGAGGTTTTTGCTGATGTTGTTGGGTCTATGGGGACAAAGAAAGTGCAGCCCGACAGCAGGGAACAGGCTTTATTTAGGAATAAAACCTGGAAGGAGACATCTGACCGGGGAGAGAGCCCACGAGAGTTAGAAGCCGCCTCCTTACAGGCTAGGGGCTTTTTATGGGGTGGGGAAGCGGGGGGGGGTGGATACAAGAGTAGTTGTGTAAGCTGCTGGTTGCTGTGCTAGTGACCAGGTCATCTCGGGCAGGGCAATGGTCAGGGGGCGTTTCTCTTTCTTTGTTCCTTTGATTTTGGTTCTCCTCCATCAAGGCCTCATGGCCAGACCCACAAGTGAAATTTACTTTCACTTGGCTCGGGGTGGGGGGGGAACAACTGTACAGAAATACAAATCTGAGAGAGGAAGGGGGATAAAAATGTAAGCAAAATGTTAACAATTGGTTAATCTAGTTCATCGGGGGTTCATTTAGCCATTTCTGTAAATTTGAAGTTTCTCAAAATAAAAAGTTGGGGGGAGGGAAATAAATACCTCGACATTCTAGACAAGAAGGTCTAATGTCGAATGGATACAGTGAAGTCTTGATTTAACCTGGGGACCACTAAGACGATGGACCTCTCCATGCAGCTCCCAGTACAGTAATGCTCCCCGAAAGCCACAGGCAGTCAGGGTGGGGTCCTGAGAAGAGCGAGCTGCAACCCCTCCACGCCTGACTTCTGAGTTTCTTTTGGCCTTGTTTTATACTGGTGCATTGTGATTACACATAATAGTGGGGTTTGTGGTTACATATTTGCATCTGCACATACATAATTTGGTCAATTTCATCCCCCAGTACCTCCCCTTTTCCTCCCTCCACTTTGTGCCTGCCTGCCTGCCTGCCTGCCTCCCTCCCTCCCTCCCTCCCTCCTTCCTTCCTTCCTTCCTTCCTTCCTTCCTTCCTTCCTTCCTTCCTTCCTTTGTGGTATTGGGGATTGAACCCAGGGGCATTCTATCTCTGAGCTATACCCCTCCCAGCCCTACTTTATTTTGAAACAGGGTCTCACTAAGTTGCTGAGGGTCTAAGTTGCTGGAGGCCATCCTTGAATATGCGATCCTCCTGTCTCAGCCTCCCAAGTATTGGGATCCCAGGTGTGCATCACTGTACCCGGCTTGTGCCTCTTTTCTAGAAGAAAACAAGGCTGCATGTGCACGATTTCCATTTTAGCAAACTCTCACCAGCCTGAGACTTGTTTCCATTTTGGCTGCTGCCACTTTGGATTTCTGACATAATTGGTTTCTGGGAAACAGCAAACGTGGTCGTAAATATGGAGACACAAGGAAGATGACCAAACACTGACTGCTATAAAGCCGTTCCGGGGATCGCCAACCCCACTGCCCTGGTGCCCCCCTTCTGGGTCCCTACCTTGAGTGCACCACGGATTATGTGTTTCCCGGTCTCTGGTATAAGTCAGGTGGTGGCTTCTAGGGATCAAGGCTTTGGTGAAATGTGACAAAGTTTAACATTAATATATCACTTTAGTGACTGCTGGTCACTGAATGGGCGCAGCTTGGGAACAAGATAATCCCTTGTGCTGCAGAGGATGGGAGGAAACCTTTGGGGTAAAAAGGGTGTGTCATTTCGCAATCTGCAAGAACTTTAAAAATCACTCTAGACTTCTGAGAAGTTATCTTGAAGACATAATTAAAGGCAAGTTTAGAGAATAAAATTCAGCCCCCTCACTGTGCCTCCAACGTCCTCCGTCATGGTCAACGGCCCTGCGAGCTCTGGGATATCACCTGTGACCGCCCTCCCCCAAGCCCGGAGGGTCCAAACAACCCTTTCTCACTGCCCGGATATCAAGAGCAGCTCAAAAGCCCTTTTCAGAGAGGCTGTCTCCAGTGCTGAGAGCAAACAGCACGGTGCACAGTAGGGTCGCCATCAGCACTCACACCAGGCCCTGTGGCTCTCCCTGGAATAGGACTTCAGGGATTTCCATGCTGCCTTGGGGAGGGGAAGGATGTGTTCCCAGCACCCAATGTCAGAAATATGGAATACTTTCTCATAGTAACAAAAGCTGCCAGGACGGCTGGTGTGGTGGGAACACCAGCAGGTGCCTGGACTTCATTTTCATTGCAGATTAAATCGGCTTCCTGAGGCTAGAGTAGAAGCCAACACTCCTGTATATAATGCTGCTCGTAAGGAAAAGTACGCCATGAGTTCCAACTGACCCAAGCCAAGTCAACCTTAGGAGACACAGTCTGCTTAGAAAATAAAGACCGCTTGGAGAAGAAGAGGAATTCGTAGCAAAGGAATTCGTGAATCTTAGCAATAGTGAGAGCTCATTTGGAGGAGACACTGCAGACCAATGCCTTTCCATTTCTATCTTATTTATATCCCGAGTCTCTTTGTTTGGGAGGGGAGGGTTGAAAAGTTACCCAACAGTAGAATGTGCGGAAGATGCAAACTGAAGAGAGCAATAACCTTTCCTGGTCACCATCCTGGTAACACTAAGGAAAGTTCCAGAATGATTTTTGGTGGCCTCCTCAGTTGCCCTGCTAATGTTCGCAGGTGGGTCTTGTTTTAGCTCAGGTCTCTGGCTGAAAACACGGTTGACTCAAAGACGACCCACCTCACAACTTCTCGGGGAATATTAAGTTGTCCACGTAAATTAAGGAGAAGGAAGTTGGGGAGGCAGTGAAGGGCTCGCCTGTTACGTCACCTAGTCAGGGTGCAAGTTCCAGTCTGGCCTAACCTTTCCAGCCTGGGGGCTGGCTCCTCAAAGTTTCCAAGTCAGGTTACAGTCTGACTCTTTTACAAATTCTATGCAGGAGGAAAACTGACTACCTAGCAAAAAGTGAGTCTCCTCCGGATAGACTGCCTGGCCTTTGGAAACACTTCTCTCCAAGGCCGCAGACACTGTTCCTGGAAGAGGCAGGGCTGCCCTTTCCCACGCCGACCCATTCTACCCACTCCAAGCAGCTGCTTGATGCTTCTAAACATCTTTCCTGCAGCTATTAAGACTCAACAGCCGCTAAGCCAGGAATATCTGGCTCTAACATTGAACATATTTCATAGTCACAGCCGTGCCAAAAAGCCAGGTTTCATGTGTAAATTCTTCCTTGGTTGTCCTCCAAAAACGACTGAGGAAAATTCTATGTACATGATCATACCAGCAAGCAAGGTATCCTGTGCTTCCTCTCAACCCTTGACGGTATAATAATTTAACATTGCTAACTTCCTGAAAAATAAAATTTCTCACCGAACTTCAGAAGAGATCTCAAGATACCAGAGCATAACTCCCCCACGAGCTCTGCAAAGGTTTGCCTGATCGGGGTTTTGTTTGTTTTTACCAGCGAATGCTTCAGAAAAGCTTTGCTGTTTCATCCACAAAGACCGGGAAAGCGCCTGTCGGAGAGAACCCTGCACACGCTTCGACCCGTGCGGCGCCATGAGCCCTGTGCGCATGTCTGTGCGCTGCTCTACAGCAACACCAGAATCGTTTGGTCTGAGACTGTTGTTTCTCCTCCAGAGAGCAACAAAGTCTTGTTTAATCACAAACGCTCAGCAATTAGACCAGGCGCTTGTGATCACACAGCTGCTCCCGAAATTCCCCCACCAGCCCTAGAGACCTCAAAGGGTGGCAGAAGGGACAATGTCAACCCCAGGGTGTCTTACTGTGTCAACAGAGGAGCACAAGAACAAAGCCACTGATAGAATCATGGGTGCAATAACAAAAACAATCGCTTAACTGCAGCCTTGGACAAGTGACTAAACTTCTCTTAACTTTGGTCTCCTGTTGGGACTTCAAGGCCTCCTTCAAGGTTGGGGATTAAACATGAGGAAGGCAGGTAAACATGTGACACAGAGGATGAGAGCAAAGCATGTTAGCTGATCTATCCAGCCTCACTTCTAACTACGACACTTCACTAGACTGAGGAATAGAAATTCTATGCTATGATTCCTACCTTGCCTTTATCCATTTAATTACCTTCATTTCCCAACCAACTTTGTGACCAGGTTTGAAAAGAGGTGATGTAATTTATTTTAAGATGCTTGTAATCCCAGTACTTGGGAGACTGAGACCTAAGGATCCGGGTTTGCAGCCAGCCTCAGCTACATAGTGAGGCCCTCCGCAATTTACCAAGACCCTGTTTCAAAATAAAAGAATAAAAAATAGGGCTGGGAATGTAGCTCGGAGGTAAAATGCCCCTAGGTTCAATCCCCAGTACCGCAAAAAAAAAAAAAAAAAGATGCAATGAAGCCAGGTGTGGTAGTGCACACCTGTAATCCCAGTACTCGGGAGGCTGAGATAGGAGGATTGCAGGTTTGAGGCTAGCCTCAGCAGCTTTGTGAGGCCCTGTTTCAAAATAATAAAATAGGGCTGAGGGTGTAACTCAGAGGTAGAACCCCCTGGGTTCAATCTCCAGTTCTGCAAAAAAAAAAAAAAAAAAAAAAACACAAAAAGATGCAAGCTGGGCATGGTGGCTGCATGCCTGTAATCCTAGTACTTGGGAGGCCGAGAAAGGAGGATTGCAGGTTTGAGGCCAGCCTCAGCAAATCAGTGAGACCCTGTGTAAAAAAAAAAAAAAAAAAAAAAAAAAAAAAAAGGCTGGGGGTGTAGCTCAGAGGTAGAATGTAGCTCAGAGGTAGAATGCCCCTGGGTTCAATCGCCAGCACCAAAAAAAAAAAAAAAAAAAGATGCAACGTGCTGGGAACCTTTTCTCCTTTATTCTGCTGCTTTGGTGAGCTGAAGCACTTTCTAAATTGCTCACTGACTCCTCCAGGCCTGAAGGGCAGTGCCTAGGAATCAGATTACTGAAGGGACAGCCAGGCTCTGACAGGAGGGACTTAAAAACAAAAGAGAAGTACTTTTTGATAAAGTGAATAGACAGGACTTATTCCTGTTATCTTTGGAGATCAGCAAATACACTGCAGCAAACTCTGCATATAAAATCCACTCAAGAAAACCTCTGGGTTGCCAATTCGGGTTTGCAAATATAGCAAGCATAATGAAATGGATGCGTTTTAATGATTTCCTATAATGGCGTTTATATATAAAAGCTTTTTTCCCTATTGAAGCAATTTAATTGGAAAATGGCGAAGGAATAAGAAGAGGCAGACAGCCAGTTCCGATTAACAAACCCACTGACTCCTCTGTACTGCAGCCTTAATGAACTCCTTCAAGTTGCCCCCAAGTGCCAGCTGTCCTCGGGGACCTGGCCGACCTTTCTCTGCCCGGGGCTCCCTCTTCACCTGCATGGCTCCCATTTAGCCCTTGGATTTCTCTTTTTTTTTTTTTTGCGGTACCGAGGATTGAATCCAGGGGCATTCTACCTCTGAGCTACACCCCCAGCTCTCTTTTTTTATTCTTTATTTTGAAACAGGGTCTCACTAAGTTGCAGAGGGCCTCACTAAATAGCTGAGGCTGGCGGCGAACCCGGATCCTCCGGTCTCAGCCTCCCAAGTACTGGGATTACAAGCGTGCGCCACCATGCCCAGCTCTAGCCCTTGGATTTCTACTGAGATGGGATTCAACTTCTGGAAAGCGTTCTCCCAGGCTCCTGCCTGAGGTTATTATTAGGGGCCACACAGGCCTCCTGGGCGATTCTGGCCCCCTGTGGGTCTTTCCTGTTGACCTGTCTTCATTCTCCAAAGAACTGTGAGCTCCAGGGTGGTGTCCACTCCTACTCAGATATTTGATACGTTCAGGCACCGTTAAGCTGGCATACAAGGTCGCCAAGGTCCCTGCCTGCGTTCTCATGTGGTAGGTGACAGAGACTGATAATAGGTGAGGGACTAAATGCAAACACGACGCCTGGTCAGTAGAGCTATAAAGGAGGTGTGCCTGAGAGCGAGCGCAGTGCTATAGACGGGAGGCAGCAGGGAGGACGGGGAGAAGACGGCCGATTGGCCGAGGGGAAATCGGTGCGAGGAGTCTTGGAAGCAGGGACGGGATGCAGAGCCTGGAGGCAGGACAAGCTGGTTAGGTTGGAGGCACAGCAAGAGAGAAGGCCACTGTGGCCAGAGCTGGAAGACACACGGGGAGAGTAGGAGAGGGAGCCCCAGGCCCCATGGGGCCCTGTAGGCCACCACCAGGAATCGGGATGTCACTCCAGGTTTGAGGGATTGGAATGTGGGACCACGGCTATCCTGCTTTCTTTAGCCCAGACTCTCCTCGTAAATCTTACCCTCAATTTCTACTGCCTTGTGAAGCATCTCACCCAAGTATCTTTTTTTTTTTTCTTTTCGGTACTGGGGATTGAGCCCAGGGGCATTCTACCTCTGAGCTACATCCCCGGCCCTATTTTTTTATTTTTTATTTTGAAACAGGGTCTCACTAAGTTGCGGAGGGCCTCACTAAGTAGCTGAGGCTGGCCGCGAACTGGGATCCTCCGGTCTCAGCCTCCCAAGTACTGGGATTACAAGAGTGCGCCACCACGCCCGGCTTCCCAAATATCTAAAGACACCTTAAACTCATACCCAACAAACTCCACCCCCCACCACAGAAAACAAAACAAAACAAAACTCAAAACAAACCCATCTGGTCCTTCCCTCTATCCGCCCATGTTGATGAGTGGCCTCCCTGTCCATCCACTGTGCAACGCAGCTTCTTCAGGGACCCCGGCACACACACCTTCAGCATACCTTGTCAAATCCACCTCTTTTCTATATCCATTTTGTTTTCTACACCTCTGCTGCAACCACCCTAGTCCTGGCAACAATTTTGCCCACAAAGACTTTTGCCATGGCTTTCTAACTAGCCTCTCCAAGTCACTCCTCATCTATGAATTATTTTTCTATACTCTATTTGCATTTATTTGGAAATGCAAATCTGATCATCCCCTCCTTTCCTGCACTATTAAAATCTTTCCTTTGCTTCTTGTGGGTCTTTGGATAAAGGTGGGACTGTCTAATGGTCTCCAGTATCCTGTGTGGCCCTTGCCCACCTCCCCAGCCTCGCTCATCACCCCTCAGTGATCTTTGGCCTCCTTTCCACACGTCTCTGCCTCACTGGATGCCATCTCCTCCTTACCTGCTTAATTCCTCTGACCCTCTGCACCTCAGCTCAGATGTCCCCTCTTAGGTAGCCTTCCTGGGCGCATGCTTGTAACCCCAGTACTTGGGAGGCTGAGACCGGAGGATCCGGGTTCACGGCCAGCCTCTGCAACTTAGTGAGACCCGGTTTCAAAATAAAGAATAAAAAATAGGGCGGGGGTGTAGCTCGGAGGTAGAATGCCCCTGGGTTCAATCCCAGTACTGCAAAAAAAATTCCTTTGATATGCTGCTTGCATGGTATCATGCTTCCAGATAGGTGTGTAGTATTCAGTTAAAATCTTGCTCCCCTTGGAAATGTTAAGTTCTATGAAACTCGCTATACTTCTCTTCCTTCTCCCAGTTCTTCCATCTCCCTCCTCCATGTGAACATTTCCTAAGGCAGGCTGTGCCCCCCTTTTCTTGACTCCACACCCTCTCATCCACAGGGATCATTTTAGCTCAGATGACTTCAAAGCATCTACCTTCGACCTCAATCTCTCTCCAAATATCCAGGTAGGTGTTTCCAAGTGTTTTGCAACTTTCTGCCTGAAACTCACTGCACATTTCATTTGGAAACTTACTACATCCACACATGCAACAAACACGTTTCATAAAATACTGTCACTGTATGTGTTTTTATTTCTAAAAGGCTTTACTTTTTATACAATTTGAAGACCCAATAGTGGGTCATAACCTACAATTTAAAACACAAAATACCAGATATTTCCAAATGGATATTTCTCTACAGCCTCAAACATAAGATGACTATTTCTCAACTTGTTTCTCAACCAAACTCCCTTACCAAGAAATATGATCATCCTCTTAGTCACTTAGGATCAACATATTGAAGTCATTTTGGATTCTTCCTTCTTACCCAATAGTTGCTCAACCCTACTCTTTCTTCTACTGTCAAGTGTCACCACCCATCCCATCCTGTCCACTCCCACCATCCCAGTTCAGATGTGACTGTAACTTAGAACACTCCAACAGCCTTTGCAACTGGTTCCCTGCTTCCAGAATGTTCAAATGGAGGTGACATGTTTGAATCTCAGTCCTATCAGAGCAGAAAGCTAATTCAGCTCTTCAGTGCCACTTCAACCAGCAAAGTTGTGAGTCAGAGACTGAAATGGATGTGTCTTCATCAACTTACCAAACTCCTTGGATAATTAAACTTTAACTCAGGCGACCCCGTGTTTCTAAGATTCCTTTTGCAATTCAGAATACAAACTCTGGCCAGGCAGACTCACCCATGTCCGCAGTGACCATGGTGGACTGGTTTTCAGGGATGGAGACAGAGGTCTGGTCTTGGTCCATACTTCGAGAGTCCTCATTGACCTCCTGTTGACTCTGGCTGAGCTCTGAGCGTAGTTCTGAATATTCATCTTCCTCCCTGAGAAAAAAGGAGAGTCAGCAACCACTGATAGAGGATCGAAGACCATCGGTCCCTAGAAACATAGCTTTTACGGACAAGACGAGAACACTCAGAAGGTAAACAGATCTCTCGCCCAGTCTACGGGAACCAGGATTCCTTTTAGGCCAAAGGGATGATCACATTTATGGTCAGCTGGTGTGTGAAACTGAAAGGTTGCTTCTGTGCTCGAATATACACCATGTAGGAACAAGACGTCTACTGGCCTACTAGAAACATTTCCCCTTAGAAGATTTCCTGAAGAAACTAGATTTCTTCACCCCTGCAAATTCTGAGGTGAAAATGAACGACTACTAGCAATGAGGCTACAATAAGCAAAATAATTAAGAGTCTGGTGAACAGCAGCAACATGCCCTTCAACCCAGGGTCCACTGGGAGTGTCTTTCTTGAAAAAAAAAAACACAGGGAGGTGCTGGGGTTGGAGCTACTAGCAAGTTATCACTTCATCTGTGCAGATCAAACTGGACCATTTGAGAGATCTATGGATCAGCACATCTAAGAAGTACCACACTTACTTTCCCCAAAGAGATTAGGCAAGCTAGGGGGTAGGAAAAGAAAAGAATGGAGATAGTGAGAGAGAGAGAAAATGCCTCTCATGCTCTCTTTCCTTCCATTTGCGTTTGTGGACAGGAAGACACTGAAAGGCAGGGTTGCATTTGCACGTGCACGCCCACCTCTTCTCAGCCCTTCGCAGATCCTCAGCCTTGTGTCTCGTAATATACTACTAGCAAGGCACGAAAGCTTAGAATTGCAGCAGACTGGCCGGGCGTGGTGGCGCACGCTTGTAATCCCAGTACTTTGGGAGGCGGAGACCGGAGGATCTGGG
>PVJS01054006.1:0-13107 GCA_004027185.1 Glis glis
ATTGGACGCAGGGGCATTCTACCTCCGCGCTACGCCCCCGGCCCTATTTTTTTATACTTTATTTTGAAACCGGGTCTCAAGAAGTTGCGGAGGGCCTCACTGAGTAGAGAGAGAGACAGGGAGGGAGAGAGAGAGAGAGAGACAGGGAGGGAGGGAGGGAGAGAGAGAGAGAGAGCGAGCTGAGGCTGACCGCGAACCCGGATCCTCCGGTCTCCACCTCCTATTTTTTATACTTTATTTTGAAACTGGGTCTCACGAAGTTGCGGAGGGCCTCACTAAGTAGCTGAGGCTAGCCGCGAACCCCTATCCTCCGGTCTCAGCCTCCCAAGTACTGGGATTACAAGAGTGTGCCACCACGCCCGGCTGGAAAACAGGAACTTTGAAGTTCAATATCTGAAAGAGAATTCTAAGCTATCACGTTGATGAAAAACAATTTCTTAAACATAAAGAGTCAGCCGGGTGTGGTGGCGCACGCTTGTAATCCCAGTACTTTGGGAGGCGGAGACCGGAGGATCCGGGTTCGCAGCCAGCCTCAGCGCTCATGCGCGGCGCACACACGCGATCTCTCTCTCTCCTCTCTCCTCTCTCCTCTCTCTCTCTCTCTCTCTCTCCTTAGTGAGGCCCTCCGCAACTTCGTGAGACCTGGTCTCAAAATAAAGCATAAAAAAATAGGGCCGGGGGTGTAGCGCGGAGGTAGAACGCCCCTGCGTTCAACACCCGGTACCGCAAAAAAAAAAAAACAAAAAAACAAAACATAAAGAGTAAAGGGCTATATGACCACAGCTAAATTACAGATAAGCTTATAAAGTAGAAAGGGGAAAATTAATAATAGTTAATAGTCAATAACTTCAAATAGAGCCAAGTTAAAAAATGTAAACTAACGTGAATGGTATTGGCAAGTAGAGAACAAGATATTTAAATAGAGAAACGAGTTCTGGAGTCATAAAAGATAAAATGTTTAGCAAAGAAAGGTCAAATAGGGGAACTCTGTAGATAAAAGATGACCATGGAGTCTAGATTGTTTAGAACAATTCTGATTTCAGATACTTGCCTGTCAAATAATTTGTCTTGATTTTTAATTCAGAGAATATGATCATTATCATACCTATTTGCATCCGTAATTATTTTTTTTTAATTTTTTTTTTTTTTGCGGTACCGGGGATTGAACCCAGTGGCGTTCTACCTCCGCGCTACACCCCCGGCCCTATTTTTTATACTTTATTTTGAAACTGGGTCTCACGAAGTTGCGGAGGGCCTCACTAAGTAGAGAGAGAGAGAGTGACAGGGAGAGAGAGAGAGAGAGAGAGAGAACGCGCTGAGGCTGGCCGCGAACCCGGATCCTCCGGTCTCTGCCTCCCAAAGTACTGGGATTACAAGTGTGCGCCACCATGCCCGGCCTATGTATCCATAATTTTTAGCAAAATATCTTTAACATAGTAAAATCTCAGAAATTGTTGATAATGATAATTACCCGGAAATTCAAAGCAGAGCGAGTACATTAAACACACACACACACACACACACACACACACACACACACAACTAAACATTCTTTTTTGTTGTTGTACTGGGAATTTTTTTTTTTTTGTGTGTGTGTGTGTGGTACTGGGGATTGAATCCAGGGGCATTCTATCTCTGAGCTCCATCCCCAGTCCTATTTTTTATTCTTTATTTTGAAATAGGGTCTCACTAAGTTGCGGAGGGTCTCACTAAGTAGCTGAGGCTGGCCAAGAACCTGCGATCCTCAGGTCTCAGACTTCTAAGTACTGGGATTACAAGTGTGCACCACCACACCCGGCTCTGTACTTGGAATTGAATTCAAATTCTATCTCTGAGCTACACCCCCAGCTCTTTTTATTTTTTTTTTTGTTGTTGTTTTGAAACAGGGTCTTGGTAGGTTGCTGAGAATATTGCTAAATTGCAGAGGCTGTGCTCAAAACTGCGATCCTCATGTCTCAGCCTCCCAAGTACTGGGATTATAGGCATGTGCCACTATGCCCGGCTGACAATTAGCCATTCTAAAGAATAAAAACATTTATTAGTGGTCTACCTATGTACTAGCATTAAAAAAAAAGATTAGAATCTGGATTCTGTTTAACATAGAAAACTGGTGTCACACTCACCTCTAATAATATCATCAGCGCTGGGAGGGTATGAAACCATCATGTGTCAAAATCTGAACCATTCTTGCCAGGTTTGGGGGTTATGTAGAGAAGTTTCCACTACCAGGTCTGACTGCCATAGCTCAGGAAAATGGTGCCGTCATTCCTTTTAGCGCAGAATAAATTTGAAAAGATGTGTAAGGAACCTACATAATGTTAAGTCCCAGAAACACATTATTAGTGGTGTTTTGGACATGGAATGTAATAGCTAATAATTATGGAATGCTTACTATGTTCTAGGAACTTATGCATTATCTCATTTAATCCCTTTAACAACTCTGTGGGGTGTAGGTATTATTATTAACTCCAATTCACAGGAAGCCTAGGCTTAGCAAAGTTAAAGAATTGCTCAAGAAAAGGTAGTAAAAGGTAAGGCTGTGATTTGAACCCATGCACTCTGGTTCAAATGTATATATCCACCATGTTATGGGGCCACTCAAACAGGCTGGAAAAATTATTTTTCTCTAAAGGACAAATTAATTTCCTATAATCTGTGTTCATTCTATCCCCTCCTAGACAATAATTTCATTTCATACCCTAAAAGTTAGTCTGAAATTTGTATCAATTTTAAGTAATTACACTTTAAATCTTTAAAATTACAGTATTTTAAAATATAATGAAGGATGGACAGTTGGTCTCCAAGATACAGTAAAATGGGGATGATAGTGATTGATACGCCTTTCCCTTCAGATGAAATGACAAATATAAACACCGTATTTCACTTATTGGAATCATTTGGATCCAATGCATTGTTTTAATAACAACAAAATAGATAGCTTTAAAAAAAGTGCCTTCGGTATGCTTCCAAGTTTGAATAGCTGATCTTTATAAGAACTTGTTTGATACATTATTCAAAATCCACATATCGCCTAAATCCTCGTAAATTGTGGCTTTTTCCTCCAACTCCCTTTTATTTATTAGTCCTTATTTGCATCTTAGTTTACCACATTGACAGTTGTTTTGAAAGTTTCATCCAATATTCACCGACCATTTACGTCACAATTTCCCTCTCTCTAAAATTCAGTGAATTTTTACTGCAAACCCTGTAGTCATGCTGTCAAAGGCTAATATAGTGATTTTAAAAAGATGTGATTGTAAAAGCACCCCACCTCCGAGGCTTAATTACCACAAGAAAACTCCCACAGGGTGGACACATCCAACCCTTAAGGGGAAGGCCATGCCTTCGAATCGGACGGAGGGCAGGGCGGAGGGAAGGTCGGGAAAGGCAGTGCTTGATTCAATTCAATCCACATTCACCGCGCCAAGCGCCAGCCAAACAGAGCCGGCGGTCTTCCCAGCCGCGGTGCTGGGACCGGGTGCCCCGAGGGCAGGAGCGTGCGGGCGGCGACCGGGCACCGCGCGCCGGGCGGGCTCCGACTTGGCCCCGCCGGGCCGCCAGCGCCCGCACCTCGCCCGCCGCAGCCGCTTACCCGTGGCGCCTCCCTTCCTCCGGAGGGCAGCCGTCAACGGCCGCCGCAGTCAGAGCACCACCCCGCGGCGGGGCACGTCGAGCGCGCCCGCCCGCCCGCCGCTCGCTCCCGCCCGCCGCTCCCGGAACCCGCAGCGCCGCCCTCTCGCGAGAAGTCGCGCCGGCCGCGAAGTGGGGCGGGGAGCGAGCGAGCGAGCGAGGGAGGGCATTCGGCCGTGGCGGCTCGTGCTGCGCCGCATCCGGGCGAGTGGCGGGCGCCATTGTGCCTGGCTGCGGACGCCTCGGCCTCGGCGGGCGGCCTAGACCTCGCGGGGGAGGCGGGCGGCGGCGTGGTCGTGCCGGCGGGCGCGCCTGGTCGGGGCCGGCTCGGAAGCAGGGGTAAGACGCCGCGGGGCAGGGCGGCGGCCTCGGCGGCGGGGCAGGGCGGCCGGAGCCCGGGCCTCCGGGGCGTGGGGTGGCGGCCCGCGGGCTCGGCCTCGGCGCCGCGGTGGCGGGGTTTGCGGCGGGCGGAGGGGACGCGTCGCGCGTCTTCGCTGTGGCGGCGGCGGCGGGCGAGGGCCGGGCCCGGAGCCCCTCTCGGCCCGCGGCGGCCTCGGGTTCGGCCGGGGTCCGGAGGGTTCCGCCCAGCCCTCGAGTCGGGCGTGAGGTGTCCGGGTGCGGTGCGCGGAGGCGAGGGCTGGGCCGGCCTGCTCGGAGGGACTTGGTCACCCCGTAGATTGCGAGACGACTTGCTAATTGATACTGCGCTTCCGGAATGTCGTGACGCTTTTTGCGTGGTGGTCAATTAGGTATTCTTCGAATTGAAATTAGGGGTGATAGGTATAAAAACAGACCTGTTGACGTAAGAAGTAAAAATATGGAGTAGTAGAACGCTGCCTCATTTTGATGAAACTGCGTAGTGAGGATGAATGTGTACACACACTAAAATACTAAAATAAATACCTTTTCCTTTGTATCGAAGTATTAATATCGGGGGAAATCTCTTTGTGGGTAATAAGTTCGTCACAACTGGCGTCTGGCACTATTAGTTACGAGTAAATGTACCAAGTAAAATTGAATTCGGTAAGGGTTTTTTTTTTCCTCCGATTTTTTTCAGGGCCTTCTAGGCATTATTCTTTTCCATGGTTTTAATTTTTTCCATTTCTTTCTTCCATCTTCCCTTTCTGTCCAGAATCAAGAGGTAAGGACTTAGAGGTGAATTTTTGATTTAAGAATCAAGCAGTATGCCATTATTAAGATGGATATGTAATGTAACTACATCTTTTCATAAAGTAAGTTTTGTTTTAGAAATGGGATCAATATTTTATTTTACAGCTTTTACAGCGTTTCCTGAAACTGGTGCAATAGGCAGTAGCACTAGAGTCAGAAAGTCTGGGTTTGAGTCTTGATTTTTGTCATAGTTATTTAATCTCTTCAGATTTTCTCAGGAAATAGTTAATTCCTAGAGTTGAGACGAAGATCAAGTGAGGTAATATGTGAAACAGGAAATACTTGGGAAAATAATATTTGCAGTAATGGATTTTTAATAAATATAAACAAATGGTTTATATCCAATTGTTTATATCCAAACATTTTGGTCCAAAAAACCTTGAACATTGACTGCCAGTAGTACACCCACTACAGAGGGCTGAGTGCTTCATATATACAATACTATATATTTATAATAGATTTAAGTTCTATATTACATGTTCTAGGTAAGAACTTTATACAACTTTGTTAACCGAAATGGTCAGCATGCATAATCTGGTTTTATTTTCAGCTTCATGATGGGTCAGGTGTTTTTTTTAATCCAACCCAGGGTCTTGTGCATGATAAGCAGCTGCCTACTACTGAGTTATACCTATAGCCCAGACCCAAGTGTCTCAAATAATAATTCCTACTAAAATAAGTATAGGTGATTTCTTTTTTTTCTGCTACATTGGTAGGAGGGCTTATTTCCACACATAAAGCACAAAGATACCTATGACTCTTGTAGCCAGTTTTTTAACATAACTATTTCTCATACCTCTTCATGTGGTATTATGTTCAAGAATTGCCCACATTTTAATATATTTTAGCAATGTAATTTTGCAGTACAAAATTCATCAATGTAAAACATCTTGATAATTTGTAGTTGGGTGTTGTCTGGCTGCTAGATTAGGACTTCATAGTACCGGAATGAGCTTGACACAGCACCTTCTCTCCACAACTCACAATTTAGTCATCATACTAATGTATAAAGAACTACTGTTATTGTCTTAGTGCACTATATAGTACTGTGGTATCAAGAAGGGAAGGGGTGCTTAATCTTTGGGGAAAAATTTACAGGAAATACTGCTTGGATTAAGATGTGAAGGATGACTATGACCTGTTAAGAAAACTGCAAAGTCATGCTATGGCTTGTTTTAGGAAGTGACAATTTGCTTCCCATAGCTGAAACAAATCAAATGGGAGGTTAGAGCTTGACATGAAAGACCTTTTGTGCTGTATTAGAAAATCAGCTCTGTGTTGTAAGATGGAAAGCTGCTGTGTTCCTAAGCCAAGGGAGGGGGAAAGGTTTTTAGATTCTTTGCTGATACATTCTTCTTTTACCACAGGTAGTTAAGTGCCAGTTTAAAAAAAAAAAAAGAAAACAATGGGAAATACATAAGTGAAATGAACAAGTTTGCATCAAACCTAATTTTTAAGCAAAATTAAACTAATGAACCTTTTAACTGAATCAACAGTGAATCACATTAGAAATGATTAAAATATAAAATGAAAAACATTTTTAGTTCCTACTAAGATTACTTGCATTCACTAAAGCAATTTCATTACAGTGGATTAATTTATCTAATCACAAATAATTATTTTACAAAAATTCTATCTTTAATAAAGTTGCTAGTCATAAGATGGGCCCAAAAAGGCTGGGTGGAGGGGATAAAATTACTTTATAATTTAAAGTTGACCACAGTTTGGTTTTCATTGATCTTAATTTGTAATTTTCCTACCTGATGTGAGCCTAATGTAGTCACAGCTGGTTTTTCCTGTTCTCAAATATATTTCTCTATGACTCTACCGGTTAGACTAGATAAGTTGAATACCTAGTTTTAAAACCACCTACTGTTCTACACCCATTTTTGTCAACAGCTTTAAAAGAGGGCAAGGTTTAAACCTTAAAAGCTAGTTATCAGGTGTTTCTCACTTTTCAGAAAGAACCCTAAAAAGGTTTCCACTTAATGAAGATTGAAACATGATGCCTATAAGGTAAATTCACTTCCAGGAAAACTGGTTATCATTTAAGGTGGACTAGTGCAGACATAGTTATACTTTCCGGTGGAGATGTTAAACTTCGTTTACAGGTTTTTGTTTTTTAAGATTTGAGTATATCTTTGTACCTTAAATACGTATCAGCTAAAAACCGAGACATTTTTGAAGGGCCCTAAAAGCTCTATGCAAAGTGCTTCCCTCATTTGACCACTTTCATTATCTCCTTGTTAACTAGCATCAATAAACACTAGGATATTTATCATTCAGAAAAAAAATGTAAGCTGGGCATGGTGGCGCACGCTTATAATCCCAGTACTTGGGAAGCTGAGACAGGAGGATCCAGGTTTGCGGCCAGCTTCAGCTACTTAGTGAGGCCCTCTGCAACTTAGTGAGACCCTGTTTCAAAATAAGGAATTAAAAAATAGGGCTGGGGGTGTAGCTCGGAGGTAGAATGCCCCTGGGTTCAATCCCCAGTACCGCATAAAAAAAGAAAAAAAATGTTTTCTCCAGAAGCCTTTTTTAATACCAAAAGGATATAAGAAGTATTGGTAAATAATGGAATTGTGCCGGGCGTGGTGGCACACGTTTGTAATCCCAGTACTTGGGAGGCTGAGACAGGAGGATCGCAGGTTCGCGGCCAGCCTCAGCAACTTAGTGAGACCCTGTTTCAAAATAAAGAATAAAAATAGGGCTGGGGGTGTAGCTCGGAGATAGAATGCCTGTGGGTTCAATCCCCAGTACTGCTGGGGGAAAAAAGGAATTGTAACTGTGTTGTGGAAGATTCTCAGCTATTGAAATAGATTCATGTTTTGTGGGATAACTCTGGCCTTCATACCATCATATAGTAATGTGCTCTTAGTGATTCATTAATTGTAACTTCCCTTGATATTTAAGATGGATTTTGAATCAGAACCAGTTAGAATCAGGCTTTTCATAGAGGCTGAGGGCATCAAATAATGTATGATAATGAGAAGAAAAGTTATGGTAACTTACTAAGCTTTTGTGCTGAATTGCTGCATAAGAAACTACTTCAAATTTAGTGGATTAAAACAGCTTTTTACTGTTTTTTACAGTGGTGCAGTTCCAGTTTTGTCTGGGTTCACTCATGTACCAGCATTCAGCTGGAGGATTTCGCAGGTTGGGACTTCCATGATAATGTTACTCACATGTCTGGCACTCGGTGGAGATTGATATCTAGGTCTTGTGCCTATGATCTTTATGACATGGGTATGTCAGGATAACATCTCAGGAGTGAAGATAAAAGCTACAAAACTTTTGACAACCTTTTCTGCTTTTGTGTGGGGGGGGGTACTGGAGATTGAACCCAGGGGTATTCTACCTCTGAGCTATACCCCCCAGCCCTATTTTTTTTTAAACAGGCCTCACTGAGTTTCTGAGGCTGGCCACATACCTGTGATCTTCCTGTCTCAGCCTCCCAAGTAGTGGTATTACAAGCATGCTTCACCACGCCCTACCTGTTATACAACCTTTTCAAATACAATGTCACTTACATTGCATTCTTAGTCACAGTAAGTCTCACAAGACTAGTCCACATTCAAGGGGGTGGGAAAGTAAGAATCTACCTCATCTGGAGCAGACCATCAACATTGTAAAGGTGTTTGTATACTGAGATGGGATTTGTAGCCATGTTTTATGATTTACCTCAGATTTAGACCATTTTAAGAATTTGCATTCTTGAGCTGGGCAAGACACTTGTAATCCCAGTACTTGGGAGGCTGAGACTGGAGGATCTGGGTTGGCTACCAGCCTCAGCTACTTAGTGAGGCCCTCCGCAACTTGGTGAGACTGTTTCAAAATAAAGAATAAAAAATAGGGGCGGGGGTGTAGCTCAGAGGTAGAATGCCCCTGGGTTCAATCCCCAGTACCGCAAAAAAAAAAAAAAGAATTTGCATTCTTAAAAATGTCATGATCATGATTGCTTTAATATAGGAAATGGTAAAATAGACAGGATTGATGAAATGTTGATAATTGGTGAAGACTTGATTGGTATGTGAAAGTTCATTTTCTCTACTTTTGTGTGTGTGTGTTTGAAAACTTTCATAGTAAAAAATTAGTCATATTCAGGTAATCTAAACTCCATTTTATGAAGTGATTTTAACCTCATCTTCCATTTTGTCTTTATTAGAACAGGACATTATTGTTTGATGCTTGCTACTGTATAGTGTGTAAATGCTAAGGCTGTAAACCCACAATTTAAAGACAGAATTATTCTCCTTAGATGTATTTTATAGTTTTATTATAAGTTATAAAAATGTTTTTTCTTTTGTAAATAATTACTTCCCTTAATTAGCAAAGACAAGTACATTACAGAAATTTTGGAGGGGCAATAGTAAGAAGAAATAGAGTGGTAATGCTGTCACCCAGAGATATTGCAAAATGTGAATAAAATAGCTATTCTTCCCAGTTTTTAATGTATATGTTATATACATAAGATTGTGGAAGTTTCTTACTTTGCAATGGATATCCTGTACATAAATCTGAATGGCTTTAGAAGGTCTTTTTAAGGCCGGGCGTGGTGGCGCACGCTTGTAATCCCAGTACTTGGGAGGCGGAGACCGGAGGATCTGGGTGTGTGGCCAGCCTCAGCTACTTAGTGAGGCCCTCCGCAACTTCATAAGACCCAGTTTCAAAATAAAGTATAAAAAATAGGGCCAAGGGTGTAGCTCGGAGGTAAAACGCCCCTGGGTTCAATTCCCGGTACCGCAATAAAAAAGAAGGTCTTTTTAATATGTGTTAAAGTCAATTTTCTTTTCTTTCTTTTTTTTTTTTTGTGATACTGGGGATTGAACTCAGGGGCCTTTTACCTCTGAGCTATACCCCCAGCCCTTATTTTTTGTTTTTGAAACAGGGCCTCACTGCATTGCTGAGGCTGGCCTCAAACCTGCGATCCTCCTGTCTCAGCCTCCCAAGTACTGGGATTACAAGCATGTACTACCACGCCCAGCTGACAAATTTCAAATAGTGAAAAAGCCAACAGAATTTTAATAAGCTGTTAATATGAAATCCTTAACACCAATGGTATTGTTTAGTAATTACTAGTATTTGCTGAATAGATGCTGTATCTACAAAGCTTACGGTATACCTGTGAAAATGGTATTATTACCTTTTGTGCATGAGGAAGTAAAGCATTAGAGAGATTAAGCCTAGAGTTACTCCAAGCAAGAGGCAGATTTCACAGCTTGCACTCTTTATCATTTTTCTACAAATTGTTAGAAATTGGCTTGTGTGCTAAAAATAAGGCAATGCTTAATTTTTTTCCAGCCAAGCCTCAGTTTCCTATTGGAAAAAATAGGAAATTGATTTTTATTAATGAATGCATTAAATACATTTCTGTTAGTGAATACATCAAAATACAGGATAGGAAATAGCATTTGTTAATATGGATAGAATTGGGACTTTTTGTTAAGTTGCTTATTTGGTTTGTGACAGATAGCAGAAGGAAAACATGACTATAATAGTGGGACACAGTCATCTGTAGAGTGATGAAAGAGGATACGTTACTTAAGAAAAGTTTAGAGTATAGGCAGATTTTATGTCTGCCCCTAACCCCCTGTGGCAGTTGATCTTTGCTTTGTGTTAGTGGAAGGTCTTGGGCAGGTAGATTTTATATTCCCCCCTCCCGCCGCCCCAGTGGCCACAGACCTCTACCTTGTATCAGTGCAGAGTTCTTGTTGAAATTGGGTTTCCTAACCTTTTCCTAGCAACAGCTTATCACCACCTTGTACTTAGCAAGATGCAGAACATGGATGTGTTTCTTGAGATTTTCCTTTTAAATGTAGGTAGCACCTACATGGTTTTGCTACAGAGAGGGAGACTTTCAGGTCTTCTGCTTGCCTTCATTCTTCATTCTGCTTGCCTTCATAGAGGCCTATGGAAAAGATTTCCTTTGTGTTGGTGTTGGCTCCCAGAGTTTGTCAAACTGTTGCGGTTTTGGTGTCCCGTGGGTTCTTTTCCTCTGCCCAAAATAGAACTAAAGAGCTGGGAAACTCCAATTGCAATGCTTAAGCAGGATTTTATAATGAACAGGATTTTATTAGAGAGAGAGAGGGAAAGAATGAACTACCCCTTCAAGAAGAACATAGTGGAGTGCCTTATCTGGTCTTTCTTATTCTGGTTGCCATGCCAACAGCCCATTCTCCTGTCTTTGCTGTACCAGCCATTTTCCAGATGCAGGTGCTGACAGCCCAGCTGATATAGCAGCCTATGGACTGTATACCCTACATACCACGACCAGGTCACAAAGAGAAAGGAGGGGGAAGCACTGGGGTGTAGCAGATAGGTCTGTTTTTTTTTTTTTTTTTTGCCCAAGTGTAGCACAAGGGACTTCAGCTATTTTTGCTTTCTTACTGGCAGTTAACACTGGGTCAACACCAACAAATCCTTGGCCTCTTTATTTCCTTTTACTTCATTTTTTCCCCTGTGGTACTGGGGATTGAACCCAGTGGCGAGCTACATCTGAGCTACATCACCAGCCCTTTTTCCGTTTCTTATTTTGAAACAGGATCTTGCCAAGTTGCTATGGCTGGCCTTGAACCTGCTATCCTTTGGTCTCAGCCTCCCAAGTACTGGGATTACAGGCCTGTGCCACCATGCCTGGCTCAGTAACTAATGAGCACGCGCATGCGTGTGTGTTTTACTGGGGATTAAACCCGAGGGACATTCTGTTTTTGAGCCACACACACCCCCAGCTCTCTTTTATTTTTTGCTTTGAAAGAGGGTTTCTCACTAAGTTGATGAGGGCCACACTATGTTGCTGAGGCTGGCCTCAGACTGGTGATACTCCAGCTCAGCCTCCCACGTCCTGGGATCACAGGGGTGCACCACCACGCCCAACTCAGTAACTAACTTTAAAAAGCTGAACCAGAGCTAGGATTTTTTTAAAAAGTGTTGAAATTAAATGGAAAAGGTAGGTTAGAGTTCTGGATTAATTTGGTCTTTGTTTCAATCTGTTTTGTGCTGTTCTAAAAATACCTGAGACTGGGTAATTTATAAAGAACATAAATTTATTTTTTACAGTTCTGGAGACTGGGAAGTCCAAGATTGAGGTGAGGACATTATTGCATCATCCCATAGAAGAAGGCACAAAGGCAAGAGAGCAAGAGATTGAACTCAGTCTGGAGCCCTTTTGTAATCAGCATTAACCCATTTATGAAGATGGTGGTCTCCTGACCTAAACCTCGCATTAGGCTTAATGAGAGGTATTAAGGATTAAGTTTCTAGTACATGCTTTTTGGGGGACAGTCAAACACAAACTTCAAAAACAGACTTCAAGATGATAGAAAGGAATTGAAAGTTTGCTTTGGGAATGGTGCTGTTATAAGTAGGATGAGATGCAAAAGAAAACATATATAGTTAGGATGAATTTCTCTTTAGACAAAGCCTACTATAGTATAATTAGAGACAAACTTTGTCCTGACATTCAAGTAAAGTATTGCTGATAAAAACAGTCTAGGTCTCAGGCCTAGGGTAAGTTTGTGAAATGAAGGTTTTCAGATGCAGTCAACAGGTGACTGTAGGTTATTGGTAACTTACAGATAACATCAGGCACAGAATTAACTTGAGAATTTTACATGTCAGGAAATGATACAGTTCTTTTCAGCTTTTACCTAGACTAGAGAAAGTTTATGGCAAGATTATTTCCACGGAAAAGATGTGAATAGAGTTAATTCTGTTTATGAAAAGAAATTTGTTTTGTTGAAAGATACTTTGTTGTAGTATTTAACAGGCCACAAAAACATGAAGTTGCTTTAAAGAGCTTTGCAGAGTTTCCTACAATGCTCAGCTGAATGAAATTACCTACAAAAAAAGTAGTTAATCTTGTTAGATGTATAGACTACATAAATTGTGAAGTTGATAGGAATACCCATTTTGTTGGTGGTACTCGGATTGAACCCAGAGACACTCTACCTCTGAGTTACACTCCTAGCCCTATTTTGTCATTTTGAAACAAGTCTCATTAAGTTGCTGAGGACCTTGGTAAGTTGCTGAGGCAAGCCTCAAACCTGCAATCCTCCTGTCTCAGCCTCCCAAATACTGGGATTACCTTTGTGAGCCACCATGCCTTGGCTCATTTCCCTCTTTGCTGCTTATGTTAGCCACTATTAAAATGTCTGAAGGTAGCCGGGCGTGGTGGTGCACGCTTGTAATCCCAGTACTTTGGGAGGTGGAGACTGGAGGATCCGGGTTCCCGGCCAGCCTCAGCTCTCTCTCTCTCTCTCTCTCTCTTTCTCTCTCTCTCTCTCTCTCTCTCTCTCTCTCTCTCTCCTT
>PVJS01054007.1:0-13107 GCA_004027185.1 Glis glis
AAAAAAAGAGACAGTGGAAATATGACAGTACAGTAATACTTTTTTTTTTTTTTTTGCAGTACCGGGGATTGAACACAGGGGTGTTCTACCTCCGAGCTACACGCCCGGCCCTATTTTTTATACTTTATTTTGAAACCGGGTCTCACGAAGTTGTGGAGGGCCTAAGTAGAGAGAGAGAGAGAGAGAGAGAGAGAGAGAGAGAGAGAGAGGAGAGAGAGAGAAACAGGGAGGGAGAGAGAGAGAGCTGAGGCTGGCTGCGAACCCGGATCCTCCGGTCTCCGCTTCCCAAAGTACTGGGATTACAAGCGTGCGCCACCACGCCCGGCTACAATAATACTTTTTTGTAGAGGAAGAAAGTGGCTACAGTTTTTGTTTTGGGTGAAATTGGGAATCTAGGCTGACTGGCTGGCTAGCTCACCATCTCTTTCTTTCTGTCTCATGGTTCTGGAGATTAAACCCAGGGGCACTCTATCTCTGAGTTACACACTGAACCCTATTTTATTTTGAAACAGGGTCTTGATAAGTTGTTGAGGCTGACCTCAACCCTACGATCCTTTCTGTCTCAGTCTCCCAAGTACTAGGATTACAGGCGTGTACAATCCAGCAGAATCTAGGCTCTCTTTCTAGTGAGGTTCCCTCCTTTTAAGTCAAACTTAGGAACCTCTAATATTATGAGAACTTTGTGGTTTAACATCATTTGACCCAACAAATAAGGGTCACTATAGGAAAGCTGTCTAGAGCACTGGCTCAGGAGTCCTGGTGCCTGGTCTGTGTTTTGTTTCTGCCACGTACTTGCTGAGTTACCTGGGGAAGTTGTTTCATCTGAGCCCAGTCTCCTCATTTGCAGAGCAGGGAAAATGACAGAACCTACCTCATAGGGTTGTTGTGAGGATTGAGTGTTATTACACACAGAGCATTTTGATAAATGTCCTGGCATGTAGAAGACACTCAACACATTTAGCTAAAAAGCAATAACAAAACCCATTTGGGGACACCTCCTTGTGCTAGACACATGCAGCTAGGTGGTGGGTATTAAAATGAATGGGATGATTGCTGCCCTTAAAAATCACTCCTTCTGGTAGGAGGAAAGCTATGTAAACATACAATTATGGTAGAGGATGCCTGTATTTATGAAATGTTGAGCAAACATTTTTGGTGGATAGAAGTTTTGGGCAAATTTTCAAACAGTTAATAATTGTGCTGGGCTTTGAAAGAGTCATTGTTTTCTAGGCCATGAATAGGGTAGGGGAGAAGTCTGGATGAAAGGACAGGTGTCTTCTGCAGTGGCAGCTGCTCTGACAAGGCTTGAGCAGCACAGGTGTGGCTAGGACAGTGGAGAAGGATGGTGCTGGAAGGTGGGGAGGCAGATAGACAGCGAAGCTCACTGGGCATGCCAGAGAGTTTCTTCTTTATGCCCAAGGTGGTGGCTTCCCTAAGAGGCTTCCAACCTGGGGAGTGTCATGTTCACATCGCTGAGCACTCTGTTCTGTTCTTACAGTGTTTGTGCTGCCTTTAAGCATGTGGGGAAAAATCGTAACTGGTGTTTTAAATAACACAAATGTGGTGGATTTGCAGTCAGATTCTCTTTGTTCTACTTGGTGGCTTCTCACCCGTCCTGTAAAGTCTCTGAGGCTCATTTTCATCTAGGATGTTGAGAGGTTTGCGAAAGGTAAAAAGAACATGGAAGTATGCTGTAGCAAGTTGTAAGTCCACTTTGTAGACTTTCAGAACAAAGAAGGCATAAATTAAATCAAGCATTGTGGCCCTGCTGCCTAGCCCAACAATAGAGGGCAGCGTCCTTCAAAAGACTTGTGGGGCCCGTGCTAAATACTGTCTAGCTATCATGTCATATAAATCAAAATAGCTAGAAGAGAGGATTTTGAATGTTTTCATTGCAAAGAAATGATAACTGTTTGAAATGATGGATAACCTAAATATCCTGAATTGATCATTACACAATGCACACATGCATAGAAATATTACACTATGCCTCATAAATATGTACAATTACTATCAGTCCATTAAAATATATAAGTTTAACAATTAAAAATGAAAGGAAATGGGGCCAGGACAGAGAAAATGCTAAAGGACCATAAGTTTCTCAACTTAATTTGGAGGTGATACCTGCCCTGTGGTACTATTTCAGGAACTGAAGAGGATCTACATAGGAGGCAGAGGAACAATAGTTAAGAGGCAGTCGTTAGCTGGGCGTGGTGGCACACGCTTGTAATCCCAGTACTTGGGAGGCTGAGACCAGAGGATCCAGGTTTGCGGCCAGCCTCAGCTACTTAGTGAGGCCTCCGTAACTTCATGAGACCCGGTTTCAAAATAAAGTATAAAAAAAATAGGGCCGGGGTTGTAGCTCGGAGGTAGAATCCTTCTGGGTTCAATCCCCGGTACCACAACAACAACAAAAAAAAGAGGGAGTCGTTAAAGTCAAATACTTTGGTTTAACTCCCTAGTTTATTCATTGACTTTTCTTTGGCAAATTACCTCATCTAAATCTCAATTTGCTCATCTGTAAAATGGAGAAAATAATAACTATTTCATAGGATTCTTGCCAAGACTACATGCGATAACATAGTAGAGTGTTTAGCATATTACTGGTTCATAATGAACATCTAGTAAAATTATTTGTCATTCATATTCACAAATTTTTAAAATGATGTTTACAATTGCTTTTTGTTAGATGGGGATGCCCCATCCCCATCATCCCCATCTAACAAAAGGCATACTTGACATTTGAATTTAAATATATGCAGCTCCAAAGCTTCCATTTTTTTATCTATATCATGCTGCCTTTCCTGATATGTCATAGACCCCAACACAAAAGCTCAGCTCTGGTATAAAAATGAGGAATTGAAAGTGAGCAGAGATGATATTTCTAGATTGTCTGTCAAGTTTAGCAAAATGTGTAAAAGTAAACAGGCAGTACCAAGACTTGAAGGTGAGCTGCCTATTTAATATTCTTCCTTTTTAATAATCTAAGCTTATTAGCAGCAGATGAGAAAGTACTAATTTAAAAAAACTATATGATTTTTTTAACTCTGATGCATTTTTTTAACTTCTAATGCAATGTACATAGTATAAATAAGTAATGCAATCAAGTTTATCTTTGGAAGAAAAAGTTAATAATCCTATTGGAGAGTTGAAAATAAATGGCGCTTTTATTGCATTTATTATAAATCACATACAAATCAAACCACCAAAACTGGAAATGATGCATCCTCTGAATATGCAGAGTGAGTGCCTCTGTGACCTTCCTTATCTTCCCAGTCTCCTCTTGGACCCATGAGCAGTACCCAAGGCAGAGGAGAGGCCTGGAACTGTTCAGGAGCCAGCAGGAACCTCTGCGGCCACTTTGTGGCTTCCAAATATACCAGAGCCGGGCCATCCATGACTTGTCAGGGAGCCAGAAATCCCAGGTGGCTGTGCTCAGCATCCAGGGGCCTACAATGGATTCTACCACTCAGGACAGTAGTTGGTTGACAAAACCAACCCACACAATGCAATGGCCAAAGGAAACCTGTTGGGTTTGTGAGACTTTAAAGTCAGGGAGCTGTGTGTGGGAAAGGGGCAAGAAGACAGTCAGCAGCAAGTGGAGAGTGGAGAGAGGGATGTTATAGGGAAGGAACAGGAAAAAGAGACAGCAGGGTCTCTGTAGGGTCTCAGCTGGGTCCCACTGCCAGGAGAGCTTCCATATTGGTAATAAAATGCTTGTGAAACGTAGCCCAGGGCACTTTGGTGACATATCCGTAGTCTTTATTCCTGGAACAGGTTACTTTTCACATTCTGTGCCTTCTTTTCTGTGCTTGGGATCTAGGATTGATAAACTAGAAGAACCTGGGGGAGCCTTCAGCTGCGCCCACATGGCTTGTCCCCACTTCTCATTCTTCTTTCTTTTCCTACTGGGGGGACTGAAGCCAGGGGGAATCTACCTCCATTCTACACCTCCAGTCCAGCCCTCTTTTTTGAAACAGGGTCTCATTAAGTTGCTGAGGCCCTTGCTAAGTTGCTGAGGCTGGCCTCCAACCTGCGATCCTCCTGTCTCAGCTTCCTAAGTACAAGGATTATAGGCATGTGTCACAACGCCCGGCTTCCCTACTTCTCATTCTGAATGAAGGTTGAGCTCTCCCAAGGCGCTCTGAGTTCCTTCTCCTCCTGCCTTCTATTCACTCATCACCCTCCCTCCCTCCAATACTCTCAATGTCTCCCATGCTATTGGTACTTTTTTCTTAGCCTTCAAACACACACAAATTTCTCCAACAAAAACAAGACAAACAAAACCCCAAACACCCTTCCTCAAGTCTGCTCTCTACACTCTCACATAGCTACCACTGCTCCTTTGAGAAGTTGTGATAGTCAATCTAGGTTGTCAACTTGACCTGATCATGACACACTCAAGATCATGTGACTTTGGGTGTGTAATAGCAGATTAAACAGAAAGCCCTGCCCTGAAGGTAGGCAGCAGGATTCTGATAGGTGCGGACTTAGATAAAAGAGGGAGAGGCCGCATAGAACGCATGCGACTCTTTCCGAGGAAAGCACATCTGCTCTCGCCTGAGATCGTTGGCCGCCGTCTTCACCATTCTCTGAAGAGCTTCTTGATCTTCTCGGCCTCCAGCCCTTCAAACTGAAACTTCACCATCGTTTCTCTGAAGAGCTTCCTGATCTTCATGTCTTGGACTGGGACTGAATTAGTGGTTGCTCCGATCCTAAGACTCCAGCTCTTAGACCGTTCGACCAGCTACTGGTTCCTCTGACTCTCCACGTGCAGTCAGAACCTGGGACTACATTGCTTCAAACTGTAAGCCCATCTGATAAATCCCTTTTTCAAATATACTCATTCTGTGTATTCTGTTAATCTAGTGAACCTGTCCAATACAGAAGTCTTCTGGGGCCCCCGTCCCATTCCTGGAGATTATCTTTGTCTCTAGCTGAGACTAAGGTCCTTCCCTATGTCTCTAGAATGCTGTGCGTCTTTCTACCACAGCACTCTCACACGCTGTCATCACAGGTTGTCTTCTTCCCTCTCCCTCAGTAGCCTGTGAGTTACTCCAGGAATGGAGACATATCTTTCATCTCTATAACTGTCCTTGTCACTGAGCCTGGGACATAGATGTCCAATGTGCCAAATGTTTTATTGCATACTTATTGAATTAGTCATGCTTTTTCAGAGAAACAAAACTGATAGCAGATAGGTAGGTAGGTAGGTAGATGGAGAGAGGGAAAGACATTTATTATAAGGAACTGGCTCACCAATTATGGAGGCTAAGAAGACCCAAGATCTGCAGGTGCAAAGTGGAAATCCAGGAGAGCTGATGGTATGATTTCAGTCCAAGTCCAATCCTAAAGGCAGGAGAAGACCACTGCCCCAGCCTGAAGACAGGTGGGGAGAGAATTCTTTCTTACTCAGCATTTTTGTTCTCTTCAGGACTTCAAGCCCTGCCCATAATGGGGAAGGCTATCTGCTTTATTTAGCCTATGGATTCATATATTCATGTCAGGTAGAAACACCAGAATAATGTTTTACCAAACATCTGGACACCCTGTGGCCTGGTAGAGTGGACACATAATCAACCCTCACACTTGTAGGTCATATTTTTCAATTCCCATCGCAGATTTTATCTTCTTCAGTAAAATATTAGTGCCACCACTCTCAGAGGTCTTTTTCTTCTCAAATTTCCAGTCCTTATTGTCTTCACTATATGGTAAGTGACCTAATTATAGCTCCCTTCTATCGTCCTGTGCTCCATGAGCAGGCAGAGTTGCTTGCTACAATTGTGAGCTCACTGAGGGTAATTAGTTACCATATACCATACTATTGTCATACCCTTCCTAGTTCTTGTTTTGGAGCTGGTACAGAGGAGGCCCTTCAAAAATATTTATTCAATTGTATGAAACTGAAATATATATAATGAATGAGTCACCAGGCATTTGTGTCAGATTGCTAGTTGCCTATCTAATATCCATTCTCCTCCTTTTCCTATAAAATAGAACCTCTATAATTTTAGAGTGTGGCAGTATGTTCCAGTCCCATATCAAGAACTGGGAATGATGCAGTAAACAGGATATGGGAGTTAATTACCCAAGGAATTTACATTTCTAGTAAAGGACTCTGCTTGTTCGCAGACCACAGAATAAGAGAAGAGAGCTTTAGGTGGGTCTTAGATCATGTAGTGCAGACAAGAAGCACTGGAGGGAATTGGAGAAGGAAAGGGGCCTCTACAAACTGGTGTTGTCTGAGTCTGTTTTGTGTTTCTTTAACAAAATATCCGAGGCTGGATACTTTATAAAGAAAAGAGGGTTGTTTAGTTTATAATTTAGGAGGATAAAAGCCCAAGTTCGGGCAACCTTATTTGGTGTGCATCTTGCAAGGGTCTTCTGGGTGTGTCACACCATAGTGAATGGCCCCATATGGTGAATAACATGCAAAAGTGGGGGCTGATGGGGAGAAGGAGAGGGAGAGAGAGGTATCTCATGACAAGATAGGAAGCAAGGGATCAGGGAGTGACTGGGCTTGCTTTCATAACAACCAACAACCCACTGTGTGGGAACTAATCTACTTCTGTGAGACCCAACTCACTCCAGGAGACCAGCATTAATTCCTTCCAGGGATGGAGCCCCATGACCTGATTCTCTTCCACTAGGCCCCACCACATAAAGGTTCTACCCATCTCAACGCTGCCACACTGAGGACCAAGCCTCCTACACATGAACCTTTGAAGGAAACATTCAAATCACAGCCAAACCATAGCAGGTGTTACTGTGTTTTTGGCTTCCTCTGTAACTAGGGGTCATGTGGTCAGATTCTGGTCATTGGGATATAAGCAGAACTGTTGGAAGGAATTTCTAGGGACCACATGTAAAGGGAGCTGACTCTGCAGGACCCTGTGCGGCTTCCTTTCCATTTTCCTCTTCTGGTTGCCTGCATCCCAGACAAGATGCTAGAGCACCAGCAGCCAGCTTGAACATGGAAGCTATGTGCTAAGAATGGCAAAGCAGAAAGATGGACTCTGTCATGGTTCTGATGCCTTTGTAATGCAGCCTTACCAGCCCTGCACTGCTCATTTCTGGATGTCTTTTGCATGAAAGAATAGAACTTTGTGGCTTTAAGCCTCTTAGAAGAGTTTTTTTTTTCCTTTCGAGTTTTCTATTTTATGTATCAGAACATAATCCTAGCTGAAACAGATACAAATTAATACCTGCAAAAGAATAAAAGAAAGTATTGTCTGAAATAAAGGCAAATGTTTTTTTTTCAGTGAAAAAGGGACATATTTAAGAATATCTGAGGCATGCATGAACTATTACCATCTATTACTATTACCATATGTGGTATTACTAATATAAAATATATTCTGCTAATTCATTTTCTTTGCCCTCACCTGGAATCCTTTAGTGATGCGAGGCTTTAGCTTGTCTTCCCATGCAAGGATGATTCTCCTGTAAATTAGAGCAGGAAGAAAAAAGCCTTGTAAATCATCTCTCTCACTTAACTTGCCCATTGTCCTCTCTCTGCAGGAAACCTACAGGTTGTAGAAGAAAATGGCTGGTGGAAATGCAGCAGGAAGAATAACATGGTTTTGAAATGAGGTGAGAATAAGTGAAATTAGTGTAACGGCAGACCTTACCAGTTTTTTTCCCCTACTTCACAAACTTAAAATTGAGGAAATCGTTGACAGGAGTCTTTGTTTTAAATGAGAGCAAGACAAGGACATATCTTTCCAAGGATCACATTAAATGAGGTGGAAAGAGACGGAGACTCAGACGATAAATCAAAAATCCCATCCCCCTTCTGCCCATCCCCCCAAAACAACACATCAGGCCAACACAAGGGATCATTTTGTAGTCCTGGGGTGTAGTACATTTAGAGAAAATTCCATCTTTAGGACTTTGATAATTTTAGAAAAGCATTCAGAATATGGGCATCAAAGTAATGTTCCATATTTCTCAAATCCTACAATTTTCCAAGAAGGTCCAGAATTAATCAACCAAATCAAATCTTGGGTGATAAGACAAATTCCCAAGTATAAACCTGTAGGGTCCAGAAATTAAAAAACCCTATGTATGTTTGTAACACTTTCAATCTCACTATGATGTATAATTACAATCCACCAATAAAAGTAAAGTAAAAAAAGTAATTGAATAACTCTAGTTTATAATGAGACAAAATGGCACAGACCAAAGGTGGGCCTTATGAGCAAGGACTGAGAGTCAGCGGTGTGTTGCCAGTGTGAAGAAGAAAGGATAGCAGCAACATCCCTGGGGTCCGCTTCAGGATTCCACACTTAGATGGAGGCAAATTGGTGCTGGCCATTGTCTGGAAGCTCATCTGGCTGCAGCAGGGACCCTTCGCTTCTCCCAAGGTGGCCTCTCTGTGGCTCTGTGATCTCTTTCTGAAGCACAGCTCTGCACAGGTGCATATGGTATTTGAATGCTCTAGCCTTAGAAGTCATGTAGTATCACTTCAGTAATTTATTCCCTTATTTTTATTTTTAATTTTTTGGTACTGGAGATTTAACCCAGGGGCCTTCTACCTCTGACCTACACTCCCAGTCCTTTTTATTTTTTATTTTGAAACAGGGTCTCACAAAATTTCTGAGGGCCTTGCTAAGTTGCTGAGGCTGGCTTCAAACCTGCAATCCTCTGGTCTCAGCCTCCCTAGTATGGGGATTACAGGCATGCCACCATACCCAGGTTGGTACTTTATATTTAAGGCAGTTACAAAGGTTCAACCGGGCTCAGGGACGGGGACGTAGATCCCGTCTCTCTATGGGAGCAGGACCGGTGTCATGTTGTAAGAAATGCATGTGGGATGGGATATACTATTGTTGTCATCTTGAGAAAATACAGACTGATCCAGTAGGAAAAGCAAGTTTGTAAGAGGCCAAATTGGAAGTTTTCCAGCCACCTAATTCACATGTGAGCTCATCTACCATGTATTAGCTTTTACAACAGTTGGGGAGACCCCAGGACTTGAGGTTCTACTCTTAGCATGATTCTGTTAGCATTATGGGTTGGGTTGTCCCAAAGTCACCAGGCTCACGAAACTTTCAGAAATCAAAAGGGTCAAATACAGTCAAATGTCCAGGCACCACGACTTCAACAAACACCTCATAGCTATTTTGCTTTTACAAAGAATTGAGTGGTTTTGAGGAAACTGCTCTCTCCCTCCTGACCCTGTCCACTGAAAGACAGGGCCATCCCAAACTAGGTTTCTACAGCAGTGGGTGTCCATGCTAATGATTGTCTGTCATGGCCAATCTTGGGGGTGAAGTAGGCCTCGGATAGCCATCATCTCTTCTACTGCCATGGGGACATATATTCTTTGTGTGTGTGTGTGTGTGTGTGGTACTGGGGATTGAAATCCAGGGGCATTCCACCACTGAGCTACACCCCCAGTCCTTTTTATTTTTTGTTTATTTGAAACAGGGTCTTGCTGGGTTACTGAGAGTCTCAATACATTGCTGACACTGTCCTTGAACTTGCAAGCCTCCTATCTCAGACTCCCAAGTACTGGGATTACAAGTGTGCACCATCATGCCTGGCTGTGACATATGTTCTTACTGAAGTAAATAACAGTAACCCCAGCTTTCCTATTGTACCCTGTAGGTACAGTAACACATTAAACAGCAACAAATGGCATTTCAGTTGTCGATACCCTCATCCAGAACAAAGTTTTCAGCTAGGATTTCAGGAATCTGCGGAGGTTATCTCACCTATGTTTACTAATCACTTCTTTCTTTCTTTCTTTCTTTTTTATTTTTTGCTCCAGGTCTTCTTGGTTGATGTTTCCTGTTCCTGAAGCCACTCAAAGGTGGGCATCTCCTCACTGTTCTTGCTGCCAGCGAGGGACCTGGCATCTGCCCTGGGGACCAAGGCAGCACTGTGGACTCACAGTCCTCAGGGAGCTAAACATATGTGGTGCTGGTGCTGTAAGCAGATATGAAGAGAGCAATTCCTGCTCCGTCCCTACCTCCCCAGCCCCCAACTCTGGGCCTCATTGTTATCTGGGGAGCAGAGAGCATTGCTTGAGCCTTTGTGGTCTCACATTCTCCTCAGTCTCTGTAGGCAACCTCCCTCTCCATGGGGCTCAGATGAGAATCCAGAGAAACCGACTTAAAAATAGATGCCAGTAGGCTGCCTACCCCACCAAGTCACTGGACATCTCTAGACATGTCTGATTCCCAGCATGGAACCCACATTAGGTTCAAACTCAGATCCCTGCTACACTACTAAATGTACAGAGCGTGCCACGGTGCTTTCTCCAGAATCAACTCTGTGAGGTAGGTGGGATTGAGAGTGTTAGGCTTTCTGTCTTTCATGCGAGGAAATGAATTTTTAGTAAGAATAAGCAAGGAGTCTGCACTGAGATGATAATTAAGACTGAGTACATGAATGGAGATCTTTCAACAGCAAACCTGGACCTCTCCTTTGAGTCACTTCATGGTGACAGGTCACTGAGCTGGACCAGGGCACTCCAGACAGTTACAGGCCTTTTCTTCTCTGTGCTCACAGGACCTTGGTCTGTTGTAGCATTTGCTGCATTTTATGGGCTCCACTTTAAATGTCAGTCATCCCTACTAAATGTCTCCAGTGCCAGCAAAGTGCCTGGCATGGAGAAGGTACTTGATCAACATTTATCGATGAGTGAGTATAAATCACTTAATGTTTCTCTAATGGTGGGACATATGGAAATGTAGGAACATTTTTGGGTTGTCACAATCCTGGGGAGTGATGCTCTCAGCCTTTGCTGATCAAGGCCAGTGATACAGAATGTCTTGCAATCTATCAGATAGTCATGCACAAAGAAGTGCCCTGCTACGAATGCTAATGGCGTCTCCTCTGAGAGTAACTGCAAGGAAGACCAAATTTTAGGAAGTCCTGAGCCCACTTAAGCTTTGAGATTTAGCCTAGGAACACCTTAGATACCTACAACCTTGCTATTTGAGTTTTGAAGTAAAAAAAAATGGGGTTTATGCTATATACCTACCTCATGTAATAGAACGGGAGACATACATAAGGTGCCTCATAGAGTGCTCTCATGTGGCAGGCAGACAAGTGATTTGAGCTCCTTTCCACCTGTGTTCAGGCAATGAGAACACTCCCTTGAAAGCAGGTCTAGTGTTCTAGAATCTGCCCTTGTGATATAAGATAAGTGCCATGGTGGGTACAATGCCCAAGTGTTATCAGGATCCAATATAATAAATATATTAAGTTTCCAAAGACCAGAGCCTGGCCCTGAGTAGTCTCTGCATGACTAGCTGACTCGATGACTGGCAGCGGGGATGTAAGAAAGAGTTCTGCTTTCACTTGGACGCTAAGGCCGCATAGGCCAAGTCATGTTCTCCCCTTAGTGAAATCCACTGAGATTTCTTCGGCAAGCTCTCCTCATCCTCTATTTCCTGCAAATTAAACAGACTCCCCACAGAGGCCACTCTTCTTGACTTCGCTCTCCATTCCCACCACTGCAGGATGAGGCATGCTTGGGGCCAAAGCACATACGACTCACCTCTATTATTGTGTCCCTTTCCGCCCTTTCAATTGTCACTGGTGAATGAATTTACTTTCCACCTGCTTCTTATGAGAAGCAACATTTTTAAATGTTGATAAAAACAGTAGAACTATAAACCTACCCCATCACAACTATTTTAAAAATTGCCATGCAGTGCCTTTCTTAAGAATGGGCTTTTATAGAGTTGCTACCGCAATGCACATACTATTGGGATTTCCACTGCACCCAATTTACATTATATATTTCCCATGTTTCCACATAGGCTGCATAATTATAGGGTTTAATGACTGCAAAATATTCCATTGCATTCATATACCATTCCATCTTGTTGGACACTCAGGTTGTTTGCACTTGGCAGTGTAACAATAAATATTTTTTACAAACAGGTTTTTAGTATTGCTGAACTATTTCACAGAGTAAATCCTAGTACCTTAGGTACAGGACCAAAACAATAAGAACAGTGTGACTTTCACTCTGGATTTCCTTATTACTTTTCAAAAAGGTTGTACCAATTTATAATGCCTTTAGAAGTACTTAAGAATGTTATTTTGCTCAAAAAAATCTCATTTTGCTGAAACCTCAGGCAATATCATTAAAAAATTAGCCGATGTTAAAATGATACAAATGAAACTTAATTTGCATTTATTTGATTATTATCAAGTATATGATTATTTTTATATGTTTTATTTTCTCCTTATATTACCTCTATCATGAACGTTCATATTGTCAAACTTTTCTACACACAGTTAAGCACAATAGAATAGAAAAGAACACTGGGTTAGTGTGAGATCTGTAACTTGACCTCTTTTATCTGCAAGGAGTGGGCTGGTCTCTGATTTTTTCTATCTCTAAAATTAAATTACTCTAAATATTCTATATGAAACAAATCAAACTCAATTATACATAGTATGATAAAGTATCATACCAATAATTATCATGGGTAAATATTTAGAATTTAACATGGGGACATCTGGAATTCTTAACAGATTTCAGAGAATATCATGATTTCAGAGCAGCCTTTGAGGGTAAACTCTTCATTCATTCATTTCCTCACATATTCAGCAGATAAATCAAGAAGACCTCGAATCCACTGGCCTCTGGAACAGGGACTTGGCAGGCAGAGGTGAAGAAGATGCAGGCCTGGGGCACTTGGGGCAAGTGGAGGAGCTAGGTGGGCAGAGGAATTATAGGCGGTATGGTGAGGGCTGTCGTCAGCAGCACAGGGAGCACCACTTAGGAAGGCTTCCCAGAAGAGGGGACACTGGAGCTGGGACTAGAAAGAAGAGGAGGATTTTGCCAAGAGGAGGCTAGAGGAAGAGAGGGGAAGAGGAAACTCTCGGTTTATAGGGAATGGCATGTGAATGGCATGGAACTGTACAAAGACAACTTACTAATAATAGAAGTTAAGTCTCTGGAATATATTGTGCATCGGGCACAAATAGAGCTGGACAGATAAATGGGGGTTAGATTTTATGCCAAGCAAAGGAGTCTGTTTTTTATCTTCTGGGAAGCTTGGAAGCTTGGATATAGCAGGGAGCTGGGGGCAGGGCAGCGGGGGCGAGTGGGGGTGTCAAGCAAGGGAGTGAGGAGGC
>PVJS01054008.1:0-13105 GCA_004027185.1 Glis glis
CTTAGTGAGGCCCTCCGCAACTTCGTGAGACCCGGTTTCAAAATAAAGTATAAAAAAAATAGGGCCAGGGGTGTAGCGTGGAGGTAGAACGCCCCTGGGTTCTATCCCCGCTACCACACACAAAAAAAAAGATTAAAAAATAGGACTGGGGGCAGAGCTCAGAGGTAGAATGCCCCTGGGTTCAATCCTCAGTACCACAAACACACACACACACACACACACACACACACACACACACACTTCTCTTCACCCCACACATACTGAAAATTTGTATGTAAATAAACACCATCCCAAGCTGGATGTGGTGGTGTACGCCTATAATCCCAGTACTGAGGAAGCTGAGACAGGAGGATTGCGTGTTCGAGGCCAGACTCAGCAACTCAGTGAGACACTCAGCAATTTAGCAAGACCCTCTTTCAAAATAAAAAAATAAAAAGAGCTGGGGGTGTAGCTCAGAGGTAGAATGCCCCTGGGTTCAATCCCCAGTACCAAAAAAAAAATAAACAAAAAATAAACACCATCCCAGAAATTTTTTTTCTTTTTTTTTTTTTTTTTTCAGTACGGGGGATTGAACCCAGGGCATTCTACCTCCGGGCTACACTCCCAGCCCTGTTTTTGAATTCTTTATTTTGAAACAGGGTCTCACTAAGTTGCGGAGGGCCCCACTAAGTAGCTGAGGCTGGTCGCGAACCCGGATACTCCTGTCTTAGCCTCCCAAGTACTGGAATTACAAGTGTGTGCCACCATGCCTGGCTTTCAGAAATTTTTAAGACTATAGGAAGATGCCAGACATTTCTAAAATGGGTCAATTTAGTTTGTACCCTCTGTAAGTTACTTTGAAATTCCGCATTTTAAACAGGATGTAGAGAAGCAATGGAGAGAAGTATATGAAGAAATGGAAAAAAGAAAACAGGAAGAAGAGGCCCAGAAGAAAAAGGAAAAGGAAGAGGAACAGGAAGATGACATCTGGGGACTTGAAGAAGAGGATGACGAAGAGGATCCTGAGGAGGAACCAGAAAGTGACAGGCAGGGGCAGGAAGCCGATGCTGAAAGAGCACCTCGGCCTAAAAATGAAGAAGTCCATGTTGACCAGAAAGATGAGCTGTAACTGGGGGGCAATGGTTATGCTCAGAAGCAAGTGATGGTGCTTAGGAGAAATGCCCATGAGGTTAGCAAAATAACTTGCTCCCTTAAAATAAACTTTGACCTGTATTTCCACCCCACCTCCTTTGCTTTGTATGACCTTTGAAAGGTCACGAGATATCTCCTCTTGGAATTCTTTCTTTCTTCCTTTCTCTTTTTTTTTTTTTTTGTGGTACTGGGGATTGAGCACAGGGGCATTCTACCTTCAAGCTACACCCCAGCCCTATTTTATTTTTATTTTAGAAGAGAGTCTCACTAGGTTGATGAGAGTCTCATTACTTGCTGAGGCTGTCCTTAAAACTGTGATCCTCCTGTCTCAGCCTCCCAAGTTCTGGGATTATAGGTGTGCACCACCATGCTTTCCTTCCTTCTTTCCTTCCTTCCTTCCTTCCTTCCTTCCTTCCTTCCTTCCTTCCTTCCTGTTATTGGGGATTGAATCCAGGGGCATTCTACCTCTGAGCTATACCCCCAACCCTTTTTTAATTTAATTTTATTTATTTTTGGTACTGGGGATTGAAACCAGGGGCATTCTACCTTCGAGCTACACCCCCAGCCCTATTTTTGTTCTTTATTTTGAAACAGGGTCTCATTAAGTTGCGGAGGGCCTCACTAAGTAGCTGAGGCTGGCGGAGAATCAGCCATCCTCCTGTCTCAGCCTCCCAAGTACTGGGATTACAAGCGTGCGCAACCACACCCGGCCTTTTTTTATTTTTGAAACAGGGTCTCACTAGGTTGCTGAGAGTCTAGCTACATTGCTTAGACTGTCTTTGAACCTGTGATCTTCCTGTCTCAGCCTCCCAAGTACTGAGAATTATTTTCTTATTACAGAAAAGGAGTGATAGTTTCTCTTTCATAAGGTTGTTATAGGGAAATGAGCTAATGTGTGTAAAGTGCCTGATATAAATATACAGTCAAAAAATAGTAGCTGTGTTCGAAGCCAGCCTGGGCAACTTAGTGAGACCCTGTCTCACAAAAAAGGGGTAGGAAGCCGGGCGTGGTGGAGCACGCCTGTAATCCCAGTACTTGGGAGGCTAAGACAGGAGGATCACAGGTTCAAAGTCAGCCTCAGCAACTTAGTGAGGCTCTCAGCAACTTAGTGAGACCCTGTTTCCAATTAAGAAATAAAATAGGTCTGGGGTGTGGCCCGGAGGTAGAAGGCCCCTGGGTTCCATCCCCAGTACCACAAAAAAACAAATTAAAAAAATAAATAGCCGGGCATGGAGCTCACGCTTGTAATCCCAGTACTTTGGGAGGTGGAGACCGGAGGATCCGGGTTCGCGGCCAGCCTCAGCTCTTTCGCTCCCTTTCTCCCTGTCTCTTTCTCTCTCTCTCTCTCTCTCTCTCTCTCTCTCTCTCTCTCTCTCCTTAGTGAGGCCCTCCGCAACTTCGTGAGACCCGGTTTCAAAATAAAGTATAAAAAATAGGGCCGGAGGCGTAGCGTGGAGGTAGAATGCCCCTGTGTTCAATCCCCGGTACCGCAAAAAATAAATAAATAAATAAATAAATAAATAATAAATAAATAAATAAATAAATAAAAAGGGGTAGGGATATAGTTCAGTGGTAGAGTGCTTACTTAGCATGTGTGAGGCCCTGAGTTCAATCCCCAGTACCACAAATAATAATAGTAAATCACAATAATGATAATAATAATAAATTAGTAGCTATAACCAGTATCATCATGGTGTTTATGAAATTAATTGCTGGTAAATAAGCTTCTGTATAAACTTGATCCTCACTTTCAATTTTCCCCACTATGCCTAGAGATTTTATTTTGTTTAAATATCTGTACTAGTATTTACTGAGCAGTACTAATGGTTATACTTGTGCCCATTGATGTTTTTCCTTGCAAATGTATACAGCACTTAGAAACAAATTAGACTTCCTCTTAATGTAAGGAAAATTACTTTGCAAAAGTCCTTTTGATTCTCTGCTGTTTTGCACCCAAATTTTTAGAGAATTTTTACTCGTTTGCAAGTTTGCTGGTCTTGTATTTATCTTTCTCATACCACCTGCTCATTACATCATTATCCCTCGCATTTTCATTCTTCACAGTGTAGAAAACACATTCTCATGAATTTGTGGAGCTCCTATAATGTGCTTATCTAATCTTCATAGGGGTCTTTGCAGAGGATTCCATTATTATCTCCATTTTACAGATGCATAAGCTGCTCAGAGTGGGCCAGGCCCTTGCTCAGGGTCTGTTAGTAAGGGGCAGGGCCAGGATCTGAACTCAAGTTCATCTTGGTTTCAAAGCTTATCTTCCACTGCACCAGGGTGTTGCCTGAATGCATAGAATAGGCAACATTCTATGTGGAAGAAATGCCCTTAAAAAAAATTATAGCTGGGTGTGGTGGTACACGATTGTAATCCCAGCATTAACCTAGGGAGACCTTGTTTCAAAATAAAAATAAAACAGGGCTGGGTTGTAGCTCAGAGTAGAATGCCCCTGAGTTCAATCCCCAGTACCAAAAAAAAAAAAAAAAAATTACAACCAGGCATGGTGGTACATACCTATAATCTCAGTACTTGGGAGGCTGAAACAGGACGATAACAGGTTGTAGGCCAAACTCAGCAACTTAGTGAGACCCTGTTTCCAAATAAAAAATAAAATAGGACTCAGAGGTAGAATACCCCTGAGTTCAATCCTAGTACCAATAAATAAATAAAAAGTTGGGTGCAGTGGCACACACTTGTAATCCCAGTACTTGGGAGGCTGAGACAGGAGGATCACAGGTTCGCAGCCAGCCTCAGCTACTTAAGTGAGGCTTTCTGCAACTTAATGAGACCCTTTTTCAAAAAAATAAAATAAAATAGGGCCAGAGGTGTAGCTCAGAGGTAGAATGACCCTGGGTTCAACCCCTAGCACCAAAAAGAAAAAAGAAAAGAAAAGAAAAGAAAAGAAAGAAAAAACCCAATAAATAAACAAACAAATGTAAAGGTCCTGGCCTAGGAGAAGATCTCAAGTTTGTCAGATACAAATTCAAATCTCTTTTTTTTTTTTGCGGTACTGGGGATTGAACCCAGGGGCATTCTACCTCCGCGCTACACCCCCGACCCTATTTTTTATCCTTTATTTTGAAACCAGGTCTCACGAAGTTGCGGAGGGCCTCACTAAGTAGAGAGGGAAAGAGAGAGAGAGAGAGCGTGAGAGCTGAGGCTGGCCGCGAACCTGGATCCTCTGGTCTCGGCCTCCCAAAGTACTGGTATTACAAACGAGCGCCACCACGCCCGGCCAGATCTCTTTATTGAGCTTTTACTGACTTCCATTCTGTTACCTTTTTTTTTTTTGCGGTACTGGGAATTGAACCCAGGGGCATTCTACCTCCGAGCTACACCCCCAGCCCTATTTTTTATACTTTATTTTGAAACCGAGTCTCACGAAGTTGTGGAGGGCCTCACTAAGTAGCTGAGGCTGGCCGCGAACCCAGATCCTCCGGTCTCAGCCTCCCAAGTACTGGAATTACAAGCGTGCGCCACCACGCCCGACTTCATTCTATTACCTTATAAGTAAAAATGTAGGTTCTTTCTTAACTCTGAAGTACTTTAAATTGCTCTGTTGCTTTGGAAAATAATGGAGGCCCTGTGTCCTCAGAATTTGGCCAGGATTATTTGCTAGTAGGATGGAGTTTCACAAGAGAAATTCTGTTCCTTATTGGCAACTGGAGTTGATAATTCTGCTTCTTTTCACATTAAGAAGGATTTAGGAGCCGGTTATGCTGGCGCATATCCGTAATCCCAAGATTTGGGAGGCTGAGACAGGAGGATTGCAGATTCAAGGACAGTCTCAGCAATTTAGGGAGACTCTCAGCACCTTAGAGAAACCCTGTTTCAAAATAAAAACCAAAATAGGGCTGGGGTGTAGCTTGGAGGTAAAATGCCCCTTGATTCAATCCCTAGTACTAGACACACACACACACACACACACACACACACACACACACACACAGAAAAAGGATTTAAATTTAGACTAAACTGAAATATAGTGTGTACTTGCTATGTTTACTGGAATAGGTTCTTCTACCACTTGCTTGCTATATAAAACCTATAATAATTCCATGATTATGCCCTGGTACCCTCATTTTAAAGATAAGAAAAGTCACATAAATAATAATAATAATAATAAAACATACTCCCCCCCCATGGTTGCTGTAGGTGTAATGCTCTTATGGGTTGAATGGATGCAAATGCTCTTCTTGCATTAGAAATGTTGTACAGATGTGAGGGGCTGCAGTTGCCTCTGAGAGAGCAGCTCGCGGGGAAGCGAGGCCTGGTAAACTATTTGTTGGTGCTGCAGCAACTTGTGCCCATATCTCCATCTCCACACCCACTACACCCTCCTCCAAGCAAATGGCAGCACTCTGCAGCCCCTCCAGGCCCACACGGGGCCTCCTACAGCTGCTTGGACAGGGACTCGGAGTGTGACCCCACAGCGAGCAACCCAGGGGCTTGCCAATGACTTGCAAACGAGGCTGGTTCCTCGTGAATGAGCTGCACAAATCAATATTTCTCTCTTAGGAATGTGAATCAGAAAGCGTGGGGTAATTGAGGCAATTAGCATCAAGAAAAGCTATGACTAATAGGATGGAAAGAGAGGCCATGAGGTTGAGAAGGAGTATGCATGGGAGAAGACAGAGGCTGGGCTGTGACAAACCAGGGATGAGGATGCAGAAATTATGAGTATAGCTAGACGTGGTGGTGCACACCTGTAATCCCAGTACTGGCGAGGCTGAAAGGAGGATCACAGGTTTGAGACCAGCCTCAACAACTTAGCGAGACTTCAGCAACCTAGCAAGATCCTGTTTCAAAACAAAAAATAAAGGCCGGGCGTGGTGGCGCACACTTGTAATCCCCCGTACTTGGGAGGCGGAGACTGGAGGATCCGGCCAGCCTCTCAGTGAACCTACTTAGTAAGGCATACTTAGTGAGGCCCTCTGCAACTTCGTGAGACCTGGTTTCAAAATAAAAGGATAAAAAATAGGGCCGGGGGTGTAGCTCAGAGGTAGAACGCCCCTGGGTTCAATCTGCAGTTCCGCAAAATAAATACATAAATAAATAAATAAATAAATAAATAAAAGGACTAAGAGTCTAGTTTAGAGGTAGAATGACCCTGGGTTCAATCCTCAGTACCAAAAAAAAAAAAAAAAGAACTGGAAGCTAAGAAAAAGTTACTATATGTCAATGCAAAACATATTTCTAGAGTCCTTCTATGAACAAGAAACTATGATCATCTCTGGATATGTAAATGTGATTCAGACACGACCTCTGCCTTCACAGCACTTAATTTTAGTTGAGAGACAAAACAAGTAAACAAATAACTACAAATTGTTTTAAGGGCTATGAAGAAAACAAATATGTATGGAGCAAAGGAAGGAAAAGGGAAACAGGTAATTTTGGAGAGTTAAGCAGAAGGCACGCTACACAGGACCTTGCAGGCCTTGGTTAGGAGTTGGGAATTTAGTTCCAGTTTAGTGAGAAGACATCAAAGTATTTGAGGCTGGTTAGTGACATGATCCAGCTGTGTGACCTTAGGCCAATTACTGACTCTTTCTGTGCCATAGTGTCCTCATCTCTAAAACTTAGGTAGATTTGGATTTTACCTCATGGAGTTGTTGTGAAAATTATATATATGGTTAAAGCAGTCCAGGCACATAACAGACTCCTGGTAAAAGTAGGCTCATATTCATATTTTGTTTTTTAAAAGTTATTATAAGCCGGGCGTGGTGGCGCACGCTTGTAATCCCAGTACTTGGGAGGCTGAGACCGGAGGATCCAGGTTCGCGGCCAGCCTCAGCTACTTAGTGAGGCCCTCTGCAACTTCGTGAGACCTGGTTTCAAAAATAAAGTATAAAAAATAAGGCCGGGGGTGTAGCTTGGAGGTAAAACGCCCCTGGGTTCAATCCCCGGTACCGCAAAAAAAAAAAAAAGTTATTATAAGCCAGGCGTGGTGGCGCGCACCTGAAATCCCAGTACTTGGGAGGCTGAGATAGGAGGATCCCAGGTTCAAGGACAGCCTCAGCAAGTAGTGAGACTCTCATCAACTGAGTGAGATCCTGCTTCAAAATAAAAATAAAATAGGGCTGGGGTGTAGCTCTAAGGTAGAATGCCTCTGGGTTCAATCTCCATTATCACACACACAAATATAAAGTCATTGTAGAGGGGCTGGGGATGTAGCTTGGTGGTAGAGTGCTTGCCTAGCAAGTGTGAGGCCCTGGGTTTAATTCCCAGTATCATCCCCCCCAAAAGAGAGAGAGAGAGAGAGAGAGAGAGAGAGAGAGAGAGAGAGAGAGAGAAAATTAACTTTCAGCAGGGCCTGATAATACATGCCTGTACTCTGATTACTCGGGAGGCTAGGGCAAGAGGATGGCAGGTTTGAGGCCAGCCTCAGCAACCTAGCGAGACCTTGTTTCAAAACAAAAAATAAAAAGGGCTGGGGGTGTGGCTCAGAGACAGAATGCCCCTGGGTCAATCCCCAGCACCACAAAAAATGAAATAAAATAAAAAGTCATTGTAGCTACTACATGGAGGAGGCCAGGTACACAGCTAATGGGCAGTCCATGTGAGAGATGAGTGAAGTGGTGGTGGTGGAGACAGAGATGAATTAACTAGTTTGACATAAATTTGGAGGCTAAGCCGGGCGTGGTGGTGCATGCTTGTAATCCTAGTACTTGGGAGACTGAGACAGGAGGATCGCAGGTTCAAAGCCAGCCTTAGCAATTTAGTGAGGCCCTCTGCAACTTAGTGAGACCCTGTTTAAAAAAAAAAAATAGAGCTGGGGGTGTAGCTTGGAGGTAGAATGCCCCTGGGTTCAATCCCCAGTACCACACACACACACACACACACACACACACACACACACATATTTTGGAGGCTAAATTTTCATGTTTTTTCAGATGGATTGGACATTGTAGTTGAGGAAAATGTAGAAATCAAGAATAATTTGTAAGCCAGGCATGGTGTTACAGACCTGTAATCCTAGTACCTGGGAGGCTAAGACAGGAGGATCGTAGGTTCGCCGTCAGCCTCAGCAATTTAGCAAGACTCTGTTTCCAAATAAAAAGTACTGGGGGTGTAGCTCAGAGGTAGAATGCCCCCGGGTTCAATCCCCAGCATCCCCTTCCCCCAAAAAAGACAAAAATAGAAAAATATTGGTCATTGATGAGTAGTTTCAAGGAATACTCTCAGTAAGTAGAGGGTCTAAATAAGAATCAAATAAATTGAAGGATGACTTAGACTTATACTAAAACTGGAACAATACACAGAAAATGGGTGTGAATTCTGCACATAGATTTGTGACACAACCCGTATATTGTTTGCATTGATTTGAATTGTGGGACAGTGTTAACTTGTCATATTCAAAATGAAAATTAAATCAACAAGTATGGAAGGGATCCTAAAACTGAATATCAACAGAAACAAATTAACTACATTTAAGTAAGTAATACAACCATCTGAAGGAAAAGAAAAACATCTAAATACTTTTGAATATAGTACTTTTGACATACACCTTTATTTTAAAAAAACTGCAAACAAATAGTGTGTGTGTGTGTGTGTGTGTGTGTGTGTGTGTGTGACTGAGGATTGAACCCAGAGGCATTCTACCTATGAGCTACACCCCAAGCCCTATTTTATTTTTTGTTTTGCTAGGTTGCTGAGGGTCTTGCTAAGTTGCTGAGGCTGGTTTTGAACCTGTGAGCCTCCTTTCTCAGCCTCCCAAGAACTGGAATTGTAGTCATGCGCCACCACGCCTGGCTCTCAAATCTTAAGCCTTATTTAGTAGGGTTTTTTTGGTAGTAGGGTGAATGTAGCAATTCTGAAACTATTTTGTGTGTATTATAACCCTGAGTAAATGAGTAAAGACATTGCTGTTGTTGGGAGCCAGAGTTCTCACTGTGGGAAAGAGAGATGCAAATAAAGAACCCTGTGGCATTGAATTGGAATTAGAGGCACCAGTAATGAATTCATAATTAAAAATAGTTATCTAAATTAAATTGCTATTTTCCCCCTTGGCTCTGTTTACGTAAAAGTCCCAGAAGCAGTTATACCCCAGTAGCAATGAGCATACCTGTTGCCCAAATCTTGGTTTCTAAATACCATTCCCAACTACACGGGAAGCTCTTAGGAGAAATGGGTGATTTCCAGAAATAGGTAGTGAAAGTACAAAATGAGCCTGGAACACCTTATATGAGAAAGTAAGGAAGTGCTTAAACAACAAACTTGGCGGGGACATATCAAAAGGACAGAGAAATCAAGACAGTTCGGTGGCACACCTGTCATTTTAGCTACTTGGAGTGTGAGGCAGGAGGATCACAGGTTCAAGGCCAGCCTTGGCAATTTAGTGAGACCCACAGCAACTTAGTGAGACCCTGTTTCTCAATAAAAAATAAAGCCAGGAGCCAGCCATGGTGGCTCACACTTGTAATCCCAGTACTTGGGAGGCTGAGACAGGAGGATCACAGGTTCGAGGACAGCCTCAGCAAGTAGTGAGACTTGTATTAATCTAGCGAGATTCTTTTTCCAAATAAAAATAAAAAGGGCTGGGAGTGTAGTTTGGAGGTAGAATGCTCCTGGGCTCAATCCCAGTGCCATAAATAAATAAATAAATAAATAAATAAATAAGTAAAGCAAGCCAGGCATGGTGGCACAAGCCTGTAATCTCAGTACTTGGGAGGCTGAGACAGGAGGATCTCAGGTTCGAGGTCAGCATGTGATAATTTAGTGAGACCCTGTCTCAAAATAAATAAAATAGGGCCGGTTTCAAAATAAAAAAAAAATAGGGCCGGGGTGTAGCTCGGAGGTAAAACGCCCCTGGGTTCCATCCCCGGTACCGAAAAAAAAAAAAAAAAGAATAGAAATAAGCAAAGAACTACAGACATGCTAATTACAATTGTCTCTGTTAAAGTGGTTTAAGGTGCCAGGCATAATGGTGCGTGCTTATAATCCCAGTACTTGGGAGGCTGAGACAGGAGGATGGAAAGTTTGAGACTAGCTTCAGCAATTTAGCAAGATTCTGTCTCAAAAAAATAAAATAAAATAAAATAAAATAAAATCGGGCTGGGGGTGTAGCTCACAGGTAGAACGCCCTGGGTTCCATCTGCAGTGCTGGGGTGGGGGGATTGAGGGTTAGATCCAATGTCACCTAAGGGCCTTCCACCCCAGGTCCTCGGTGACTCACCAACCTTCAAACATGGCGAGCTCTTCTGAAAGCATATTTTATTCCTTAAACTGCACCAGGAAAAGCCATTTTGGCCACCTCCACTTGAGGGCAGTAGAAAATGATGCCGCATGTGGTCTTGCTGGTTTTATTGTTTCAGCTTCTGGAACAAAACAAAGCCTTTCACATGATCTGCTCTCCAATGTACTGGGTGAAATAAAACTCCTGCTAGCACACCACTTTGTCCAAGTGTGTAAACAGGAGAAGCCCAACATAATTCATAACAGGGCTGCGAAGAGAGGAGTAAGTGGGTGAGGATTTCATGCCCTGGGAAAATACTAAAGAATGGCTGTTAACAGAAAAGTAGAGTATGTTGGGATTGCAAAGGACCCTAGAGGAGGCTGAATGCAGCTCCTTCATTTTGTAGGCAGGACCCTGGGTGCAGAGGGAAGGAACTTGACCAAAGCCACAATGACATGGTAGAGAAGGAAACGGTTTCAACACTCATCTGGTTAGTCTGTGAAGACAGAGGTTCTGATATTTTCAAATGACATCATAAATACAGCTTGCAGCTGAGCATGGTGACACATGCCTGTAATCTCAGCTACTTGGGAGGCTGAAACGGAAGGACGGCAAGTTTGAGCCCAGCTTAGGCAACTTAGCAAGATTCTGTCTCAAAAATAGAATTTTAAAAAAGGGGCTGGGGCCGGGCGTGGTGGCGCACGCTTGTAATCCCAGTACTTCGGGAGGTGGAGACCGAAGGATCCGGGTTTGAGGCCAGCCTCAGCTACTTAGTGAAGCCCTCCGTGACTTAGTGAGACCCTGTTTCAAAATGAAGAATAAAAAAATAGGGCTGGGGGTGTAGCTCAGAGGTAAAATGCCCCTGGGTTCAATCCCCGGTACCACTGAAAAAAAAAAGGGGGGGGGCTGGGTATGTTGCTCAGAGGTAGAATGCTCCTGGGTTCAATCCCCAGTACTGCAAAATAAAATAAAATAATAAATAAATAAGTACAGCTTGCAAAGAGACTGACCTCATTGTTGTTATTGATTCTGAGTTCCTGAAAAAATTGAGACACATATGCCCCCACATCTTCTTCTCCCTGGAAGGACATGACTACTCGCCTTTAACTCTTATCCTTTTCAACTGATCCTAATGCCTGGATAATATTGTTTTGATCAAATCCAACTTCTTTTCCTTTCCTTTCTGGCAGGAGCTTCAAATTCGTGTATGCATGTGTGTGTGTGTGTGTGTGTGTGTGTGTGTGTGTGTGTGTGTGTGTGTATGTGTGTGTGTGTGTGTGTGTGTGTGTGTGTGTGTGTAGGGGATATTGGGGATTGAACCCAGGGGTGTACTACGTCTGAGCTATACCCCCAGCCCTATTTTATTTTTTAAATTTTAAAATAGGATCTCGCTAAGTTACTGAAGGTCTCGCTACATTGCTGAGGCTGGCCTTGAAACTGTGATCCTCCCTGTCTCAGCCTCCCAAGTACTGGGATTACAGGTGTGCACTACTGCACCTGGCCCTCAACTGGATTCTTAAAATTAATCACTGCTAATCTGGGTGGCTATTTAGCACCACATAGGATTCATACTACATTTTCACAACCATCCACTTTTCCCAAATGCTTATTGCATAACTTTTCTCTATTCAAACTTCTGATATCCTTTCCTTTCTCCCTTCTCTCAGCAGATGATGCACTCACCTGCATCCACGCACCTGCGCTCAGCCCTCTCTTTGGTGTTCTGACAGCCAATCTTTCCCCTGTGCTCCGGCAATTCCCTCTCTTGCCTACAGCATCAGTGTTTCCTTTTCTATAGGAAAGTCCCATCAGCTTAAAACATAATGCTGTGTTCATTCTCATCTTAAGAAACTTCTCACCAGGCATGGTGGTGCACACCTGAAATCCCAGTACTTGGGAGGCTGAGACAGGAGGATCGCAGGTTCAAGGCCAGCCTCAGCAACTTTGAGAAAGGCCCTCCCTCAGAAACTTAGTGAGACCCTGTTTCAAACTAAAAAATAAAAAGGAATGGAGGTGTAGCTCAGAGGTAGAATGCCCCTGGGTTCAATCCCCAGTAACACCCCCCCAAAAATATTAAATAAATAAATAAATAAATAAATAAAAAGAAAAAGAAACTTCTCTTGACTCCATGTCCCCCTGCCCAGCTACCACATCATATCTCTGCCCTCCATTTCAGCTAGGCATCTCTAAACAACTGTCTATATTCCTTGACTCCAACTCCTTTCATTCTTTCAAGCCTACTTTGATAAGGAACTCCCCTTCCTTCCACCCAAACCCTTATTTCCAGTCATTAAAGACCTCCGTACATTGCTAATTCTGAGATCCTCAGTCCTCATCTGGCCAGATTTTTTTTTTTTTTTTTTTTTTTTGGTGGTACTGGGTTTGAACCCAGGGCTTCATGTATGCACTCTACCACTGAGCTACACCCCAGCCCTTTTCTAAAGTTTTCATTCTGGGACAGTGTCTTGCTAAATTGCCCAGGCTAGCCTTGAACTTGGGATCCTCCTGTCTCAGCCTCCAAAGTACCAGGATTCCAGGTGTAAGCCATCACATCTGGGACTGTGATCAGATTTGACACATTTACTCATTCCTTCCTTCCTAAAACATTTTCTTCATTTGGCTTAAGGACAGACACCAACCTCTCCTCTAAACTCACTGTTGTTCTTTTTTTTTTTTTTTTGCGGTACCAGGGATTGAACCCAGGGGCGTTCTACCTCTGTGCTACACCCCTGGCCCTATTTTTTATACTTTATTTTGAAACCGGGTCTTACGAAGTTGCGGAGGGCCTCA
>PVJS01054009.1:0-13108 GCA_004027185.1 Glis glis
ATCTGCCGAGCTCACTGCCTACCTCAGTGCTCTGCACATCTGCCGAGCTCACTGCCTACCTCAGTGCTCTGCACATCTGCTGAGCTCAATGCCTACCTCAGTGCTCTGTACATCTGTCAAGTTCACTGACTACATCAGTGCTCTGAACATCTGCTGAGCTCACTGCCTATCTCCGTAGTCTCTACATCTTCCCAGCTCTCTGCCTACCTCTTTGCTCTGCACCTCTGCTGAGTTCACTACCTACCTCAGTGCTCAGAACATCTGCCGAGCTCACTGCCTACCTCAGTGCTCAGAACATCTGCCGAGCTCACTGCCTGCCTCAGTGCTCTGCACATCTGCTGTGCTCACTGCCTACCTCAGTCCTCTGCGGATCTGCTGATCTCACTGCCTACCTCAGTGCTCTGCACATCTGCCGAGTTCACTGCTTGCCTCAGTGCTCTGCACATCTGCCCAGCTCATTGCCTGCCTCAGTGCTCTGCACATCTGCCAAGCTCACTGCCTACCTCAGTGCTCTTCACATCTGCTGAGCTCACTGCTACCTCAGTGTTCTGCACATCTGCTGAGCTTACTGCTACCTCAGTGCTCTGCACATCTGTCGAGCTCACTGACTACCTCAGTGCTCTGCACATCTGCCAAGCTCAATGCCTACCTCAGTGCTCTGCACATCTGCCGAGCTTACTGACTACCTCAGTGCTCTGCACATCTGCTGAGCTCACTGCCTGCCTTAATGCTCTTCGGATCTGCGGAGCTCACTGCCTACCTCAGTGCTCTGCACATCTGCCGAGCTCACTGCCTACCTAAGTGCTCTGCACATCTGCCGAGCTCACTGACTACCTCAGTGCTCTGCACATCTGCTGAGCTCACTGACTACCTCAGTGCTCTGCACATCTGCTGAGCTCACTGCTATCTCAGTGCTCTGCACAATCTGCTGAGCTCACTGCTACCTCAGTGCTCTGCACATCTGCTGAGCTCACTGCCTGCCTCAGTGCTCTGTGTATCTGCGGAGCTCACTGCCTACTGTGGGATCTTCGCACCCTCTGCACCACTGACCTTTCACTTGGAACATCAGCAACACTCATTTTTCTCTCCTTTTTATGGTCTCTGCTGAAATGTCCCCTTATTTTGAGGCCTCCCTTCTGAAATGCTCTATATGTCCTCTTCCTACTCTATATTGTCCATGACCACATTGCCACCGGTTTTATTATATATTTCTTTTGGCTGTCTTTCCCACCTGAATACAACTTCATGATGACAGTGACTGTCCTCTGTTGCTGTAGCTCAAGTACCGACTGTAGCATCAAGTACACAGTAAGCATTCCATAGTAACTGATGGATGAGCAAATGTATTAGGAGTTGCTGAACCATTTTAATAATTGGCAGTGGGACTAAAATGTAGAAAAATTCTTTGTATTAGTTTAGAGGTAGTAGACTGAGAGCCCTTAGGCTGAATTCAGTCCTTAACCATGTTTTGTTTTATCTGCACAGCAATTTTTCAATAGCATAAACCAATATTTAAATATCAAGGGAGTTCACATAAAGATCCAGAATTCTGGCTTTTTTCAAAAAATTGAAAGATTTTGCCCTGTGTTTCCACAATTGCCTAAACTCGAGGAGCAGCTGGACTTTGGGGCCTGACCTGCCTTCTCCAGCTAGCACGGTCACCCACATTATGTCCCCAACATCAAGGCCAAGCAACAGTTGTCATGTATCATTGCTATTACACCATTGTGTGGATGAATGTAGAGAAATATTCCTCTGAACCCATGTCTCTGTCAACATCGGGAAAGCAAAAGACTAAGAGAGCCTCATGATTCAAGAAAAATGGAGAGCGTATTTCTTTGTAGAACAGAAGACATTCCTATGTGTCTAAAATGCCAATGTAGGCCCTCTTGTGTCATATATATTACTTGTCTGGCCTCTGAAATCACTTCAGTTTGTTACACCTGTGTTTAGCCCACACTGAGGAGGACTAGGGAAAATGGTAGACTTGGTCTGGCAGCTTGAGGATTAGACTTCAGTGGCCTTAACATAGGAATCTTGGCTGGTTACTTATGTCTATTTTTTTGCTTTTGCATTTGCTTCTTGGTTGTTTTTTTTACTATTAACTTCCTAGAAAAATTCCTTTGGAAGGGACTCTATGTCTCATTTGACAGCAGGGAATCTGTACTGAGCACTGTATGTCTTGAGCAATACTAAATGCTTTTTATTTTTATTTATTTATTTATTTATTTATTTATTTATTTATTTTGGTATTGGGAAATGAACCCAGGAGCATTCTACCTTCTGAGCTACATCCCCAACCCTTTTTATTTTTTATTTTGAAGCATGGTCTCACTAAGTTGCTGAGGCTGGCCTCGAACCTGAGATCCTCCTGTCTTAGCCTCCCAAGTACTGGTTTTCCTGGCAAGTACCACCATTCCCAGCTAAGTAAATGCTTTACACAAATTAGCTTAGGTGTATAGATGGATTTTCCCAACACAACAATACAATAATAATAATTATCACTCCATTTAATAAACAGGAAAGTTGAGGCAGAGTTAAAAATAAATTAACAAAAGCATTAGTGTTAGTAAATGGCAGAGCCAGAATTTAAAGCCAGCCTATATAGTTCCAAATTCCATTCTCATAACTAATGCATTTAATTGCCTTCACTATATTATTAGTGCATCTCACAACCTCAGCACTGATGACATTTGGACAGGAGGTGGGGTGGTGGGTAGGTGGAATGGAGGTGCCTTTGTATGATAGGATGTTGAGCAGCATCCCTGGTCTCTACCTGTACTAGATGACAGTAGCACTCTTCCCCACCCATTATGGCAACCAAAAATTTGTTTAAACATAGCCAAAATGATCCCTGGAGGACAAAGTGGTCCTTGTTCGGGACTACTGCACTAAGGGGAAACTAAGATTTGCTTATCCTATCCTATCCTAGTTAGAATACTCAAAGGGCCAAAAGAAAAGGTGGTGATAACATTTTGTAAAATTTTAGGTACAAAAAAATTTTAAGAAAAACATTAGAACATATAGTCAATGAATGAAGTGAGAAAGAGTCAGAGAGAGAGAGAGAGAGAGAGAGAGAGAGAGAGAGAGCAATGATTGTCAGCCCATTCTCATCATGAATTTCCTCCTCTTCAGCAATCATGTAATTTTAATCAAAGGCACTCACATTTCTAATCTTGGTTGATTTCAGCGTGAGCCACAGGCAAAGATGACTCAGAAAGTTAATAGAAAAGAGATAGAAATACTGAAGGAGCCTAGCAATGCACTAAGCATCTAATTGGTTTTCTTAACATATGTATTAATTGAGAAACTAGTTGGTTTGATTTTTAAGTAGAATTAAAACATGCATTTAAAAATTTTACTTTATGGGATACACATGCTTTTCTGAAACCAAAACTCATGAACAAAACAATGCAAGAGTAAAATTGCCCAGAAGTGTAATTGCAAAGTGAGCTTGCTTATGGAGTAAGTGAACCATTTTTTTTTTTTTTTTTGCGGTACCGGGGATTGAACCCAGGGGCGTTCTACCTCCGCGCTACACCCCAGGCCCTATTTTTTATACTTTATTTTGAAACCGGGTCCCACGAAGTTGCGGAGGGCCTCACTAAGTAGAGAGAGAGAGAGAGAGAGAGAGAGACAGGGAGAGAGAGAAAGAGAGAGAGAGCTGAGGCTGGCTGTGAACCCGGATCCTCCGGTCTCCACCTCCCAAAGTACTGGGATTACAAGAGTGCGCCACCACGCCCGGCTGAACCATGTTTTTGAAAGGTTTAGATCAATAACATCTCAAGGTAGTGAGTTTTATTTCAGTTTGATTGAGCAATGATGGCTTCTGGATTTAGTATTAGTTTTAAGATTTAGATTCAATAGTATATTTATATTTCGTAAAAATAAATATTTGTTGAAATACCTAAAGGGGATTTCTAGCTATACAATAGGAAGAAAACAATTGATAGAGAGCAATGAAATATGGTTAAAGCTCCTTTTGTGTATATTTGGGTAGGCTTTGCCTTTACTGAAGGAAGAAAAATAGCATGCATGTGGTTTAGCAAAAGAATATTTATTATTTGAGAACTGTTTGACAGGTAGCCTGTGTAAGAGTGCTAATGGAAGACACAGTGGCTTAGATAAGGCCCTTGTTTACAAGTAGCAAAGGCCATCTCAAACTGACTTAACCATAAAGGAAATTTATTAGAACAATTCTCAGGTGCTACACAAAACCCAAGGGTATTATTAATAATCAGAACTCGGATGATAGGGCCAGAGCAGCCTGGGCATCTTGACAGCAGCAGTCCAACAACTGCCCTGGAGTAGAGATGTTTGCATGATTCAGCCTTCATTTTCCAGCTCAGAATCATGTTGGTCCTTCCTGGGTCAAGTTCTAATCCCTGGGGAAATCAGCTGTGTCCAAAAGGTCAGAATCCTTTAGAAGAAAGGTAGCTTTGTGGGGCTCTCCTATTACTGGGTGAAAGGGAAGTTCTCAGTAGATAAAGTCCAAGCAGACAGTCCATTATATATCTGGGATTGTAATTTGAGATGGAGGGGAAAATGGAATATTCAGGGCATGGGAATTCAGAAACCATGAACGTACACCACTGGAAAGATCACCCTTTCAATCTACTGGGTTCAAATCCTAGCTCTGTCACATACTAGGTGTATGACATTAAGCAAGTCACTTTACTCTATGCCTCAGTTTCTCCATCTGTCAAAATCAATAATATCTGACTTACAGCAATATTATGATGATCAATAGATCAAAAGTATTTGGATTCTCCTAGCTCATAGCAAATGCCGGTAAGTCTTTGCTGTTATCAAGATGTTGAAGATGTAACCCAGTCGTGGCTGGCTGTCTGTGTGTAACCTTAGGTCTTGACCTTTGCCCCACTTCACCTTATAATAAGCCCAAATTTTGAGTGTGCCTCCCAAAATTTCAAACTTCCCAATGTACTAGCAAGATGATAGATGGATGTAGGAATAGATGACTAGATAGATATTAAACTTTCATGGTAAGGCAAAGAAAAAATTTATGTATATATCAATAACATTTAATACAATAATTACTGGGCATCTCTGATCTTTCTTTCAATTCCTCTACTGCTGTGAGTCTCTTCCATTTCCCCATGCAGTCTTTGAAGTGCCTTCTAATGGCTCTAACAATTCAACCTGACTCCAAGTTTGTGCTTAGGGGGTAAATAGTAATAATAATAATAATAATAATAATAATGATATAGCAGTTAGGCAAATTCACACTCTACCCCATGTGGCCCATCAAGGATTTATACACAAATACATCAGGCCCAGTCCTGTGTTAGCTGCAGAGAGAGGAAAAGACCAGGACATTGTTCCCAGAGAAAAGATTTTGCAGTTATAGGAATCTAAATTTTGCTCACTATTATTTCAGTTTTATGAATATGAAAAACCTAGAGTAGAGAAACATAGTGGAGGTACTTGGGAGATTCCTGGGTTAGCATTAAGGTAATGGTTAGAATTAGGAGGGTCTACTGAAATATTGTGCCTCACAGTGCTAGCTAGCTTTCTTTGATTGAGCACTCAACCTTAGCAATGACTTTATCCCTTTCAACCCAACCCTACCTGTGAAATGGGGACAAAAATAACATACCTCACTGTGTTGCTTTGAGCATTAAGTTATATGTGTGAAATGCTTAAAACTATGCTTCTACATCATAAGAATAAGCTATTAATATAATGATCTATTATGCTTGTGTTCAATAAATTTTTAAGGCATGTTTGCATGAGGCAGAAGATGCCAGCGGCTGGGTGATGGGGAATCTGGTATAAAAGCATGATCAAATTCTAAGATGTGTAAGCAGCAGACAATTTCATCAGATGTTTACCGTTATGAAATTCTAAGCTTATGTGTAGTTCCTTGTGATTTCAATAAACTGTAATATGGTACTTTTGTGCCCTAAAGAATGAGGGCATGAAAGAAACATAAAAGGAATAGATCATAGCCAAGAAAAATATGGTTTGAAACATAGTCCTAACACTCCGTGCCCTCATGCCCAGTGTCCTCAGGATGCTTGGACTCAGGGCCTCAAATTCTGCCCACAGAAGCATTGGAGGGACCTGGTACAGAGTGAGTCATAGGTTGTAACCACACAGGATGCCTCCCAAGTGCAGTTATTAGTCTCATCTTCATCATCTTGGTCCACTACCTAGTTCAGTGCTTAGCACATGCTGACAAACTTGGGACATATTTATTTAATAAAAGACTAGTTACTAGAGCTAGTGTTTTATCCTCTTAACCTTGCAAAGGATGTATTATCATCGGCATTTATTAACAATAGAACTGAAGCTCCAAAGAGGTATGTACTCCTCCCAAATCACAACTGAGCAGTAAGAACAGAATCTAAGCTCTGACTTTTCCTCCATCGTAGACAACAGGCTTTCAGTGACTTGAAATTTGAGATTGACACAAAGGTACTTTGGGATCCTCATGTACTGACCCAGTAGCAAAGGAATTTATGTATTATCTAGGTAACTAATCTTAATTATCAAGAAGAAAGTTTCTATTTCACAATAGGGCATAAAGGAGTGTGACTGGAACCCAAGAAATTCTCTCTGAAGAAAACAGTACTCTCATATCCCATAATAAAAGTGAGCAACTATACTTCTAGTGAGATTTACTATTTCTGAACAGGGCTATAATAGCTCATGAAAGAATAGCAAGAATCAACAAATAGGAATGCATTAAATTAAAAAAGCTTCTGCACAACAAAGGAAGTCAGTATGGGGGTTTCTCAAAAAACTAAAATAGACATGTCATATGATCGAGTTATTCCACTCCTAGTTATATACCTGGAGGAATGATAGTATACCATAGAGATACCTGGATACTCATATTTATTACAACACAATTCACAAAGGCCAAGTTATGAAATCAACCTAGGGGTCTGTCAACAGATGAATGGATAAAGAAAATGTGGTATAAGTACACAATAGAATATCACTCAGTGATAAAGAAGAATGAAATAATGTAATTTGCAAGAAAATGGATAGAACTGGAGATCATAATTTTATGTGAAATATGGCAGACACAGAAAGACAAGTATCACATGCTTCCCTTCCTATATGGAGTCAGGGAGGGGGATGGCATGAGAGTAGCAGGGATATTATTAGAGAAGAGTAGAGGGTCAGGGAGAGGTGGAAGAGAAGGGAAAGGAGGGTAAAAGGTGAAGTGGATATGAAGTATGTCATTTGCATGTACAAGTATGTCACAATGAAACCCATTATTATTATAATTAAATTGCAGTAATAAAAAACATTCCCCAGTGGGGGAACAGAAAGCAATTCAATAACTCAATGCAATAAAACCCATAAAATGCAGACCCATCAGTATTAGACTCATAACCCTCTAGGGTACTGGCTGAGAGTAAAAGAAAAATGAAATAAGCAGGGGAAAAATTACACATTATAGTGATAGCCTCATGACCTGTTACAAAAACAAGAACTGGATTATTTATTCATATTTTTCATTGCTTCAATATATGCAATTTTATAAATACATAATGCTATTTCCTTTTCCCTTGTCCAGTTCACTTTATTTCTGATATAGCTTTTGTTAATAGTAATTCAGATTTAAAGTAAAGGCTATCAAAAAGATTGTGATTTACTAGAGGAGTGATAAATATCATCTGACATGAATAAGTAGAATAAACAGCTTGATGTCTCCACTGTGTGAGAAGGGGAGGTTGTATTTAGTTGTAGTTAGAAGACCTTTCATCTTGTTAGACAGATGGGTTAAGGGAGCAGCATATATGCTAAGTTGACAGAAGGGTAGACTGTCATATATTGTTAGATGCCAATCTTTTCCTTAGAGGCCATGAGAATGCATCTTAGACCTGCAACCTCAGGAAGTTTACTTGAGCGAAGGCCCCTGTTGCGTGCTCTTCAATCCATCACTAGATGTGATGACCACACTTCCCATGTGCTACTTCCAGGCACTGTCTGAGCATGGCAGGAATATAAGTCTTTCTGGGATTATTCCACTGGCCATCCTTGGTTTGAAGCCTCCCTGACACCTTGGTGAACCCTCTATAGACTATAAGATGATAGATTTATTTCCATCCAACTTGCTTCCCTTCCTTTACTACTGATGAAAATAGCAACATGGTCTGATGGCTCTTCCAGCCTTTCTTAGCTCCCCCTCTATTTTCCCTAATAAAAACTGCAAATTTAACTCTATCTTGGAATCCAATTTTTAGAGGACCTGGACTAATACAGTCTCATTCTAATATTTTTCTAATGTACAGTGGAAGCCAGGAGTTGCATCTTCAAGATTTTCCCTCCCTGTATGGTCCTGGGATAGAGTTTACCTATGACAGTAACTTTCATGACATTGAAAAAACCAAATGGAGAAGATGGCATAGTATTTTGGAGTTCACAATGAGTAAATACTGGAACTTCATAGACTTCTCTTTGAACCCCTTATTTCAGCAAACTGGAAAAATGTTGGGATCTTTCCCAAAGACTTCAATTTTGTAATTTTTTACCAAATTATTTTTCAAAACCCACTAGTTTAGTGTTTCAAGGATTGGAGAAAGTATTTGCACACTTTTATCTAATTGTTGTTTTCCCAGAAAACACACTTGTTCATTTATCAAAAGCCCAATTCATGTAAGATGTGTAAGTGTGTATGGGAGGCAAATCATAAGAAAAACAGAACATGTTTATATCCTTAGGAAATTTAAACTAATGTTACATAAAACAAAACAAAACTATGTTCATGAAAATAAATAAAAGTTAAAATGAAGGAATAAAATTTGTAGGCTGAATTGAACTTATTATAAAATTATTGAAAATACCATGTATTGATTAAGTTCTAATAAAACAATGTTATTCAGATGAAGAAATGTGACCCTTTCGAAATTATATTCCATGTGTACACCTGCCTTTTCTAATCATTTGTAAAATAAGCATGTATACCATTCTTTAAAACGAGATTCTTATACCTACTATTTTGAGATGAATTGTTTTATTCCATACTGAAGAAAAAAGTCTTTTCCACTACTGCTTTTAGAAAAAGGCAGTATCTGAGACAAAGAACAATACTCTGGCTATGCTGAAAAATCTAAACAAGCAAAAAGTCACCTTTGGAAAACTTCATTGCTGGGGGATGGATTGCACTTTTGTTTCATGCTTCATTTTTTTTCCTTCCCAACTAAAATATTAGAAAATTTCTCCAAATAATCTGGTCTATTTGTCTAACAACACTTCAGTGATTAATATATCATTTTTTGGCCCTTGACCTCAATAAAATCTTTTCCTTGTGCTTTAAAAAAACTGTTCATTTCAAAATAGTCTGGTATCACTAAGAAAAGCAATTCAAATTTAAAACTTAATATCTAACAGGCTTGGTGAATCATATTACATGCAATACTTGGCATCCACTACTTTTGGATGAATTAAATCAGAACTCAAAGCTTAGGAATTTAGAAACTGCCACATTCCCTCCCTCCAGTACAAAAGCAGCATCCATTTTGAGATATTTTGACATATTGCAGAACTTAATGCCATCATCATGGGCTGCAAAGGTATGTGGGAGAAGTATGTGATTTCTACCTCAGTTAACTCACCCATTTGCCTGGTAACAAACTTATGTTGTTTAGAGAATGAATGTATACTGCTATAACTATAACAAGATTGTGAGTCTATGGAGGCTATAGATCCAGAGGAAGGGTCTACAAATCAACACAGCTCCTGGTACTTGATATACAGATATTGACTGAACAAGTACTTTCTTTTTAGTATGCATCAGCAAAGATAATACAAAGCAGTTTGCCTTTAGGAGGCAGAGACAGCCATTCACCTTCACTCTTTAAACTTAGAGATTTATAATCTCTCCAGTTCGTTGTCTAAGGAGACTGAAAATTCTAGATATCCTGTAAAGGACCATATTCATTACCTTAGGAACAATTTTACTAATTCATCCTGGTTGTATCTTACCATTACTCAATATGCCTATATGAGACACATCCATGCCTGCAGATGAGAGAACCCTAATGAAAGCCCAGAACCTAATACATTGCTAAAGCTTCTGGTGGCCCACTCACAGCAGGCATATCAAAAAAGGGTTTTGCAAAAAGAAAATGTTGACAATTTATTTACATAGTCTATCCTGCTTTCCTATAGTACATTCTCAATTCAACTGAATTTTACCCTATTTGCACTTGAGATAAATGCTTCCCTGCTTCTGATATTAACTGAAGCTTTCATGGGAAATGGAGTATGTGATGATGCATGGAATACAGATCAGAAAAGGCCCCAAAGTTTTGAGGTTTCCAAATTATGAAAAGCAATAGGCTGACTCCTGGTTTCAACTCCAAAATGTAAAGAGCTTTGGAGTTGTTACTCCCATCTTTTAAGACAATTAAAAACTGGATAAACTAAAAGACAATGATTTTCTTGGACTCATCAGAGCTGAATTTGTAGGACAAACTTACAGCTCCAAATCTTGAGAAACAGGTACATCAGGAGATTACATCTGAGTTCTGCTTACCTAAGGAAGAAGTCTGCAGCCAATTATTGGTAAGAATGTTTATGACATTTTCAGGAGAATGGATGGAACTAGAGAATATTATACTAAGTGAGATCAGCCAGTCTCAGGAAGTCAGAAGTTGTATGTTTTCTCTCATATGTGGAAGCCAGAGAGAAAATAGGAAACAAAATAGACTTTAAGTAATGTGGAGGAAGACCTGTAGAGTAGTGGATGGGGATTGGATAAGAGAGTTAGAGAGTGGAAGAGGGAAGACTGAAGAAGAAAATAGTTCAAATAATACTATGACAATATGTGGTGAGGGAAGAAGGTAGGATGTGGAGGGAAATACACCAAGTGCTGTGTGCATGTATGGTTTTATCACATTGAATCTCACTATGATGTATAGTTGCAATGAACTAATAAAATGATTTAAGAAACAGTGAACCTATCAGAGAAATAGGACTGACAAGCTGACTTCTGATCTATAGAATGAAATACACTGTAGTTGCTCAGCTGTTCTTTTAAACATAAAATAAACATACAAGATTTTTATTATTTTAAAAACTAGAATAAAAAAATATGAAACCCCTGGGAATTTCAGTTCTAAGAGAGCTCTCAGATTTTTGTGGGGTTTACTTTTAGAAACCTATTAGTGTCTCGTGGTAAAGAGCTAAAAAATGGTTTTTGCAGCATGATAGCAGGAACAATTATTTGAAATATGCCCAAGAATGTTCTCCATAACTACTCTTCAAGGAAAAAAAATCTTCCAAACCTTTACCCTACATGGAAAAGATATTGTTTTCACTGTGAGCCCTTAAGTTTTTCATTATCACCTGAGAAGAATAATGCTATAATGATAAAGAAATGCTTGTGAAAGTCACATCCTAGAGACCTAGACCTATTTAAAGACTGAGATTAAATCATAAATTTATATATAGACCACTTTCTCTCCCTCACTTATCACCATATAAATTCATTATAAAAATTCTTAGCAACATACTACTAGAAGATCTATCCAGAGCAATTAGGCAAGAGAAGGTAAGAAAGGTTATCTAAATTAGAAAGGAGGAAGTCAAGCTATTCCTATTGTGGATGACATGATTTTATATAGACAAAGCCTAAAGACTCCACCAGAACTTGTTATAACTGAAAAAGTCAGTAAAATTGCAGAATATAATATCAAAATATAATATCAACATACAAAAATCAAGATCATTCACTACTACACTACAGTAAAAAAATCAAGAATCAAAAATCAATCCCTTTTATAATGGCTAGAAATAAATTTAATCAAAAAGTAAAATAATTCTACAAACAACCTATAAAATACTGATAAAGGAAATTTAAAATGACATAAAAATAAAATGGCACCCCATGTTTATGGACTTGAAGAATTAATATTGTTAAACTCTATATGCCCCACAGTAATATTCACATTCAATGCAATCTCTATCAATATACCAATAACAGTCTTTGCAGAAATAGAAAACACACTCTTAAAACTTGTGCGAAACCACAAAAGACTTTGAATAATCAAAGCAATACTGATCAAAAAGAACTAACCTAGAGGCATCATAATACCTGAGTTCAAAACATATTATCAGCTGTAGTAATCAAAACAGTGTAGTAATGGCATAAAGGAAGACACATAGACCAATGGAACAGAATGAAAACCCAGAAATAAATAATAAAGCCAGATGCTTTTCAAGAACAGCACCAAGAACATATATACATCGGAGGAAGAAGCCTCTCTTCAAAAGTGATATTGGGAAAAATAGACATCTACATGCAGAATAATTAATGTAGATTTCTATCTCTCACCATATAAAAATCAAGTGTATATATTTGTGTACATATAATTATAGTTGTATATATTTATGGGGAATAGTGCAATATTCCAATACAAGTATAGAATGTGCAATAATCAGTTAAGGATAATTGATATATCTATCACCTAAAACATTTATTGTTTCTTTGAGTAGCATATTATACCCCATAAATAATGCAACTATTATGTATCCAAAAATTTTAAGTGATTTTAAAAAATCTCCCAACAAACTAGGAATAGTGGAGAATTTTCTCAACATGAAAAAGAACATCCACACAAAAAAAAATCCTAAAACTAGCATCATCTAGATATTGGTGAGGTACTAGACAGAAAAAATATTAAAGACCTAGTTACTTTAATTAACCAAGAAAAGGAGGAAAAGATACATAGATTGTCATGGAAAAAATAAAACTGTTATTGATCCCAGATGACAATATTATCACTGTAGACAATCTCAAAGAATTGACAAGAATACCCCTAGAACTAAGAAGCAAGTAACAAAATTGAAGAACACAAAGTTAATACACTAAAATCAATTCTTTGACTGTATACCAGTAATAAAAAATTAGAATTTGAAATAAAAAGTACCCTTGTGCGCCGGGTACCGGACCGCCCGTGCGCGCCCCACCCCGGCAGCCACCCGCGCCACCTCCCCGGGCCCCTTGTGCGCCGGGTCCCGGACCGCCCGCGCGCGCCCCACCCCGGAAGCCCCCGGCCACCTCGCCGGGCCCCTTGTGCGCCAGGTACCGGACCGCCCGTGGGCGCCCCACCCCGGCAGCCACCCG
>PVJS01054010.1:0-13106 GCA_004027185.1 Glis glis
CTACACTCCCGGCCCTATTTTTTATACTTTATTTTGAAACCGGGTCTCACGAAGTTGCGGAGGGCCTCACTAAGGAAAGAGAGAGAGAGAGAGACAGGGAGAGAGAGAGAGAGAGGGAGAGCGAGCGAGCTGAGGCTGGCTGCGAACCCGTATCCTCCGGTCTCTGCCTCCCAAAGTACTGGGATTACAAGCGTGCGCCACAACGCCCAGCATCCCTTTGCCTTTTCTTCATTCCTGGGCTATAGATCATCTTCCCTCCAAACCCACGCAGTTGCCAGCTCTTGCATGTGCACCCCCATTTTCCTGGAGCCCCTCTTGAGGTCAGGGTTCGGATCTTTCTTCCTATAAAGGGCCAGGTTGTAAACATCCAAGGCTTTGGCCCACCCAGTCTCCTTGCAACTTCTCAGCTGTGCCACTGTAACACAAATGCTGCCACTGATGTATGTAAACATACAACTGTAATTGTGTTCTAATAAAACTTTATTCACAAAAACAAGTGGTGGGCCAGATTAGGCCACAGGATATCATTTGTTGATGACTACTCTAGACTTGCTCTTCTTTTTTTCTTCCCTCTCACTTTTGAATCCCAAGAATAGGAATAAAGTGTTAAAAGGCAAGCTATTTGTCTTTGCTGTTGCTTTTGGACTATCCTGCCCTTATTTTTTTTTACATCTCAGAAAGTACATTTTGTCCTGTCTTCATAGGTGGTTATTTAAATTGAAAACAGCTGTGAAGACGAGAACCTTCCTAATGAGTATTTGTTATGTCTGCTGCCACAAAATAGTAACTTTTAAATGTGCTGCCACAAAATAGTAACTTTTCAATGCGCTATCTTCTTGTTTAGCTAGATGCCAGGCTTATTTGGTATAAGGCAGAATAACCAGGGAAAACTTTCTGACTGTATCAGTGCCAGGCACAGAAAAATAAATGCATCTTGCTGGAATGAATGAACATATGGAAGTCAGAATGGTTTAGAAATGACAGAGGCACACTGAGTTTCCATCTAACTCCAATTAGAATGGCAATTGTTAAGAATACAAACAATAATAAATGCTGGAGAAGATGTGGGGAAATAGGAACTCTTATACACTGTTGGTGGGATGGTAAATTAGTACAACCACTATGGAGATCAGTATGGAGGTTCCTCAAAAGACTAGGAATGGAATGCAGCCATACCACTCCTCAGTATCTTTCCAAAGGAACTGAAGTTAGAATGCTATAGTGGGACATGCATATCCATGCTTATAGCAGAACAATTTACAATAGCTAAATTATGGGGCCAACCTCGGTGTCTATTAACAGATGAATGGATAATGGAAATGTGGTATATACACACAATGGAATTTTACTCAGCCATAAAGAAGACCAAAATTATGTCATTTGCAACAAAATGGATGAAACTAGAGATTATGCTAAGTGAGGCTCAGAAAGTCAAGGGTCGTGTGTTTTCTCTCATATATGGAAGTTAGAACAAAAATAGGAAGCAAAAGGGACTTCAGTCAAAATGAGGGGAGAACATAGTGGAAAAGTGGAAGGGGATTAGGGGAGGGAGGTAGGAGGGAAAAATGAGGATTAAGGAAGGGAACAGTTCAAGAAGGTTTCACTACCAATCTCACTAAAATGTATGGGGAGGGAGGAAGTGGGGGGCAGGTATACAGAGGGAAATACACCAAGTTGTGTCTGTATCACTTTGAATTTCATTATGATGTATAATTGCATTGCACCAATAAAAGTATATATATGAATGAAATAGCAGAGGAGGTGATTCTAGATGGTAACGCTTCCTTTTTTGGGTGTGTGTGGTACTGGGGATTGAACCCAGTGGTATTCTATCTCTAAGATACACCCCTAGCCCTTTTTATTTTTTTTTTTTATTTTGAAACAGGGTCTCGCTAAGTTGCTGAGGCTGGTCTTGAACCTGCAATCTTCCTGTCTCAGCCTCCCAAGTACTGGGATTACAAGTGTGCACCACCAGGCCCAGCTTGGATAAATTTCCTTAACCTCTCAAGATCTTGATTGTGAAACTTTCTCATAGCATCTGAGCTTCCTGGGAAACCAGAAATCAGATAGAAAACTTTTGGTAGAGACACAAGTGAGGAACTCCCCATGGTTAGTCCTGTCATTAGAGACAGGTGACCAAAAAGATCACATTAAGATCCCTCAGCCTTAAGGATACATGTGCGTATGTATCCTTACATACATAAGAATGTGTATCACTTTGAATTTCATTATGGTGTATAATTGCATCGCACAATAAAAGTATCCATACACATACACAAAAGCATGTATACACACACACACACACACACACACACACACACTGCCACTCTTGCCACACCTCTTCCTCCACCGGCAGTCATAGGATGGAGGAGGAATAACTAATGACTCATGGACTGCAGGGGAGAACTCCTGGAAGGTTCCACTCTTCCATTGAGTATTTCAGTGTACAAACCAACATCTGGAAGAGTCATGATGAAATGTCAAGGGGAAAAAATTAGAAGAGAACACTGAATACTAGCATGATTCCAATTTTGTTTAAAAGCAATATCTATTCATCTCTGCCCATAGAAACAAAGCAGGTAGAAGCACATTAAAATGTCAACAATAAGCTATTTCCGTGCAATAGAATTACAGATCACATTCATTTTCCTTTTACTGGTCTCTTATTCTTTAAAAAACGTTTTTCTACAATTAACACATTGCTTTTATAGCTTTAAAAAGTATTTTTAAAAGACAAGATAAATAGATATCCCAACCTAATGTTTGTTTTGTTGGGAATGAAAGAGCAGGCTCCCCCATGGCAACCTTTGCATCAGCCCTGAAGCAGACATACTGGCAGCCACATGGAAACTTCCAGAGATAAACTCTGCCACAGGAGAACACTGGAAGCGCTTAAGCATTTGGCAAGCCAGAGCTTCTCCACCCCAGCCCACTAGAAGTGGCGGGATTCTCCGAGGATGGTCCTGGATGTCAGGAATCCGTGGCTTTGGGGCTACCCTCTGGGACTGGTTTCCTCTGGGTCTTCTTCAAAGAAGATGTGGCAGTACCTGTTTCAGCCTGCCTTTCCCTTCGTCTCAGCTTACTAAAAACTACCACAAGGGCAAATGAGCAAATAGCACATCTTGACCTTTTTGTTTTCTGTTTTTTACACAGCAGTTTCTTAAAAGAGATTGGTTTCACTTGGAAAGAATTTCAGAGAAAGGAGAGTTTCTTAAAGAAACACGATACTTGAAAGCATAGCTCTCTTGTAGAAGTTCTTGCTTTCTTTTCCTAATTTATTTTGGTACTGGGGATCGAACCCAGGGGCGGTCTACCTCTGAGCTACACCCCAGCCCTTTTTATTTTGAAACAGGGTTTCTCAGTTAAGTAGCTAAGGCTGTCTTCGAACCTGCGATCCTCCTGTCTCAGCCTCCCAAGTACTGGGATTACCGGCACGCACAGTGAAGTTCCTTCTTTCTTAATCAGAAAAATGCAATTCTGTTTTGGGGTGACGGCCTCTTTTAGACACCACTGGCAGTTTTGGGGTGACGGCCTCTTTTAGACACCACTGGCAGTAGCTTTCTTATTTTATGGTGCTGCCTCAATTTGCACAGCCTGGCTCTCCCTTCTTGGAAGCAGAGCTCTCTCTGCTGCAAAGAAAAGACTTTCTGCTTGGTAAGGAAGGAGTCCTGGGTGGTGGCTTTGCTGTTGGTGATATTGGACAAGTTATAGAGATCTTTGATGTCTTTTTATTTCTCCTACTCATGTTAAAGAGAGGCTGCAAAGCCGGGCGTGGTGGCACACGCTTGTAATCCCAGTACTTGGGAGGCTGAGACCGGAGGATCCGGGTTCGCGGCCAGTCTCAGCTACTTAGCGAGGGCCCTCCACAACTTAGTGAGACCCTGTTTCAAAATAAAGAATAAAAAATAGGGCTGGGGGTAGAGCCCAGAGGTGGAATGCCCCTGGGTTCAATCCTCGGTACCGCAAAAAAAAAAAAAAAAAAAGAGAGAGAGAGAGAGAGAGGCTGCAAGAACCACGGGATGACATATTCAGGAAGGAACTCAGCCATCCAACCCATTTCTTCCACACACAACTCTGCTTTGGGATTTCTTGTTTCCATCTCAGTGACCCCCCTCCTGCTACACACACACACACACACACACTGCAGGGCGTCCCTCTGTCCCATGCTAGTTTCTGCAGGTGATCACTGAGTCGTTCTCGGCTGGCTGTGTTAGTCTTGCTGGAGGTGAGGTTTCTGCTCTTGCCCTCCGCTCCCCATAGCAGGGAGCGGCAGACCCTATGATCAGAGAGACGCCTACAAAGAAGAGTGCTGGTATCTTAGAAAGAGCTCTCTCCTCAAGTGCTCGCTCAAGCCCCACCATCCCACTGTGTGTTTTTACTTATTTTAACATGTAGCTTTTGAAGAATGTCATAAAAATGCCTTCAATTTCTCTTTGATGTCATGTCCCAGTATATTACTGGATTCCATCCAAGGACCATGTAAAATCCCTGTCCTCTTGTTTTAATAGGTTTCCTTTACCCTCTTTTATTCTGTTCTTGAAGAATGTGCCATAACTTATAGAAAGACCGTGACTTAATGAGCAAGTGGGTACAAAGTGCTTATCCTAGTTGCGTGGCCATATCGAGCCTTAAGTTATATAGACTTCATCTATTCGTATACAATAGAAATAATACAAGATTTCCATGGAGTTTCCAGGGCTGGCCTTCTCTTCTTTTTGAGGGGGCTCATTCTGGCCAGAAGAGGGCAGTGTTGCATGTGTGGTCTCCCCTGTCATGGTGACATCCCCAGGAGCCCAAAGCTCTTTATTAAATGGCAGGTATTTGGGGAACACGTCACTTGGCTCAGGCTTTTTATCCTACATCTAAAATGGGCAGGGCAACATGATATGAAAAGCAATATGAACTAGGTCTTAAGGAGTTTGTGATCTGCCAAGAGTGCTGAGACCTATTCCCTCTAGCATGAATAAGAACCAGGTGCTACGTAGACCCCAGAGGAGCACGCATTCTATATCCGGAGGGATGCCGTGGAGGCATCGTGAGTGGACCTGCAGGATGCTTATAAGATTGCCAGACAGAGCTTGGGGAGAATGCACTCCAGGTGGAAGAAAGAGGGTGGCAGAGGCCTGGGGATGGGAAAGTACATGATATACTGGACGAACAACCAGGAGCGAGTTTGCTTTGTGCACAAAGTGTGTGAAACAGAAGGATGAACAATACAACTATAGATGTAGGCCGGATCCCATCACAAAGCTTAAGAATTTTAAGAGACTTCTTTTGGTAACAATCACTGATAATTGGTGAACATTGCTATGAACCAGGGCCTGGTTTATGGCAAAACTCATTAAGTCCTCCCAAACCATGATCATCCATGGTGCGCACAAGGAAACCGAGTATGGCCGGTCAAGATCCTGAGAGGGAGCTTCTGAGATGAGATGTGCAGGAAGCTTTCAGAGAATGTTCCTGGGATTAGAAGACAACCTGGGGAGGGGATGGCAGGGGAGGGCACAGGGCTGAGCAGAGGAAGAAGCTGGCTTGCAATGCCAACTTCAACAAAGGAGGCTGGGACGGCCCTTGAGAGAGGTTCCAGATGGATGAGGGGCCCTGGTTGCTGCTCCCGTGCTAAGCACTCACTGCAGACAGGTGCACCAGGGAAGGGTGCACCTGTGACCTCTCTTCAGTCAGGGGCAGATTGTGAGGGAAAGGCCCAGCTGAGAGCTGTCAGCCTGCAGCACTCCAGGAAGCTGGGGGAACCAGTCTTTCAGACTCAAGAGCCATGGGGCTGCAAATCCACTAACCTGAGCTTAAGAAGCTAGACTAAGGCAGCAGCACTGGAAGCAGAAGAGGCAGGACCAAAACCCAGCAAGCTGGCCTCAGTCTGTGCTTTTAACCATGTCACTACATTGCAGTGCAGGTGGTGGGCCTTGATGGGACGGTCCTCCTTCAGTATCCATAGGGACCGGTTCCAGGACCCCCCTCAGATACCAAAATCTGCAGGTGCACAAGTCCCTTAAATAAAATGGCATAGTATTTGCATATAATCTATGCAAACCTCCACTATACTTTAAATCATCTCTAGATTACTTATAATACCTAATACAATGTGAACGCTGTGCAAATAGTTGTTCCACTGTATTGCTTAGGGGATAATGACAAACAAGTCTATACTTATTGAGCACAGGTGCAACCATCCTAACTAAACAAAACACAAACAAGACGCAGTAAATACTCCTGGAGCAGCGAGTGTTGGAGAGAGACTGAGGATCTGTGAACCTGCGGGGGCTGCAGCTGGGTCTGCCTACACCTCATTCCTGTGGATTCAGGGTCCTGCTGAGAACGCAGCAAATTCGAGTTTTCCTTTGAGGAATTTTCTGGCATTTTTCCCCCATGGAATATTTTCAGTCTGTGGTTCTTTGTATATGGGGATACAGAACCCACAGAGAACCTACAGATTCGCAGACCTATTTCTAAGCAAAATCAAGGCTCGAGCCTTTCTTTGAGCATAGTTCTTGATAATGTAGAACAGGTGGGAGCAGAAAGAAGCTGCAGGTAAGAAGACCTCTTTATATGTGTGCGAGTGTAATACCAGCATATAATACAAAATTGAAAAAATACAAGCGTACACAGTGGAAATAAATCTCACTCCGGTCACCTCTGCTCCCTGGATACAGCCATTGTTACCAGTTTGTGTGTTCTCTCAGAGATAGTGTATCTTTAAGCATGGAATCAAGTGGACAGCAGATATTTTACTCTTGGTATCCTATGTTTTGCACCAAGCTTTTTATATTAACACCCAAATGTAGATACTGTTACAATGCCACTACAGGGCTGCCTTGTTCTCTTAAAGACACAAACCTTTCCATTGTATAAGGATTAACTATGATTTATTGAATCAGACCTCTCTTGATGGGCATTTCTAGGTTGCTTTTCAGTTGCAAACAATACCATAATCTATACATGACAGTTTGCACATGTGAGAAAAGTATTTCTGTGTGATAAGGTCTTAGTATTATGAAACAAAGGGTATACACAGGTTTTAATTAGACTCGAATTGCTCTTAATCAAGGTCTACACTGCATTTACACTGTTTCCCCAAATCCTGACTTTTTTATTTAATATACAATACATATTTTTGACATGTTAAGTCATACATGTTTTTTTACTTTTTTTGTGTGCGTGTGTGTGTGTGGTACTGGGGATTGAACCCAGGGGCATTCTACCTCTGAGCTACACCCCCAACCCTATTTTTTTTTAACTTTGAAACAGAGTCTTAATAAGTTGCTGAGGGCCTCCTTAAGTTGCTGAGGCTGGCCACGAACCTGCAATCCTCCTGTCTCAGCCTCCCAAGTACTAAGATTACAGGCATGTGCCACCACTCCCGGCCTTATTTAGAATATCTTTTTGTGTGTGTGGTACTGGGGATTGAACCCAGGGGCATTCTAACTCCGGGCTATACCCCCAGCCCTATTTTTTTTTTTATTTTGAAACAGGGTCTCACTAAGTCGGGGAGGGCCTCACTAAATTGCTGGGGCTGGCTGCGAACCTGAGATCCTCCTGTCTCAGCCTCCCAGGTACTAGGATTACAGGCGTGTGCCACCACGCCCGGCCTTATTTAGAATATCTTAAAATCAAAATCCTCCAAGGAAGCCAGACACGGAAAGCAAAAGCAGGGCTCTGTATCTGAGGTCGGGCGGAAATCGCGATCCGGTAGAGCACGAGGAAGGTCATGTCAAGGGCAGCCTCAGGTTTGCCCTCAGGTCGGGTGGGGCCGTGCTGCCGGCGCTTGGCAGCCCCGGGAAGCGTGAGACTCACCTACCTCTCCCTCCACGGTGTTTCTGTCCCCAGCTCATGTGCTCCTCCGTGCAGAAGGCGCTGTTTGAGGAGGAGGACCACGTCAAGAAACTGCAGCAGAAGTTGGCCACCCTGGAGAAGCGGAACAAGCAGCTCCGCGAGCGGGTGAAGAAGGTCAAGAGGTCCTTGCGGCAGGCGAGGAAGCACGGCCGCCACCTGGAGCTGGTGAACCAGAAGCTCAGCAGGAAGCTGGCTGCGGCCGGCGCGCTGCCGCACATCAACGCCCCGGGGCGGGAGCCCGCGCGCGCCCCCTACCTGCGCGGGTAGTGCACTTCACAGGGCTGCGGGCCTCCGCGCGTCCCAGCAAGAATTAGGAATGCCGCGGCTTTTGTGCGTGCACCTGTTTCAAGCCTTGTAGGAGATACTCTAGGATGCATTTGGTAGAGTCTAACTGGATAAAACGGCAAGTCTTGCTTTCCCCTTGGGTGCTGGCCTTAGCACCCGACGCTGCATCCTGCCCCTTCCTGGCCTGGCCCCACCTATAGTGCCTGAAGGCCAGGGGCAGCAGCAGCCCAGAGTGCTGTGTGCTCGGCCTGGAGTCTGGCCTCAGCTTCTAGAGGCAGACCCCAAAGTACCCTGGCTGGGAGAGAACATTTTAGAATCTCAGTGTGCGAGACATCAAGGGGCTAAGCCTTTATTTCAGAAGAGAGGCAGTGTGGGTCTCAGTTCCCAGGTCCAGGACAAGCATGGTCTTGAGGAGTGAGCCGAAGCGGGTCCTGGAACCTTCTGGTGCCTCCTTGTCCACATCTTTGAGAGCAGGAGGCCTACGCCCGGCCCTGCAGGGCATCGCTGCTCCAGGGAGCGTTCCCCTGGCCGCTGAGGTGACTCTAGAATTGAGCTCATCATAGGGAAGGCGTTTGAGCCCAGAGTGGGGTAGCAGGTGATTAAAGAAGATGAATTACACCTGGTTGCCAACAGGGGCTCTGCAGGGCTGTTGATCCCGCAGGCTGCTTGAATCTAGAGGGCAGTTGCCTCTCTGGCCCCCTATTCCATCAACTGCATTCCCAAGCCGAGATTCAGCTCAGCCACTGGTAAATTCTAACTTCTGCAGATGCTTCTAATGTCCCTGAGTTTGGGGTGAGCTGCCCCAATTCACTGCGATCTTCTGTGCTGTAAAGACACCTCCCTGACTGTTAGGACCTAATTTCCATTAAAACCCCCGAAGGGCTTTCTCCAGTCCTTCCAACCCCCGCTTCTTTATGTAAACACATTCCCCCCACCAGGCCTGTCTATACCATATATTTGCACATCAGTACACTTGTTATGCCAGTTCCTTACATGATCAGAGCACTTCACCTTCTTGGGGAAGAAAACTTTTAAGGCAATACAAGTAAAAAGGAGAGTATTAACTATACTTATCACTGAAGCACATTTGATCAAGTCCCCGTCGTGTTATTAAGAAGTCAGCCACAGCTGTGTCTTGGTTATCTTCCAGCAATGGCCCTCCAAGCCAACAAGAGCCCTGCTGTTCCACCAATAGTAGCCCTGGCCCTGCATCAGGATCTGCCACCCAGAGACCCCCGCAGGCCCCGCGGGGCTGCAGACGTCGCCCTCCCTGTTGGGAATGGCAGTTACTGTCTGGTTTCCACACTTCTGCCTTTAGCATAGCCAAGCGCTTCTTGCTGTGGCAGCCAGTCCAGGTGTACCTTGTGTCACTTGAGTCCTGCTTGCAGGCTGCTGTGCCGGGGGAGAAGTCTCTGCCTGGCCTGGATAGGATGGGAACTTTGGCCCAGGGTACTCAACTGCCACAGTTTCAGCTACCATGTTGTCAACTCTTGTCTTCATCATATGCTGCAATAGAAACTATGTCTTCTGGTTTATTTTACCTGGGGACATTTCATTAAAGCAGCTTTGCTCCCACCCAAGGGAATGGTAAGCCTGATTTACAGCCAGGGCTTGGACAACTGTGGAAGCAGGGTCCCTACAGACAACTCATGTTCTGCTTTTCCAATAAATACGAGCAGCGATTTCAACCACAATGAGGCCATGAGTGTTTCTTTGGGGCCAGGGAGATTTCAGGAGTCCCTGCTTTGGCCTGTAAAAGTGATTTAGTTCCTGTGGGGAAAGTGCTGGTGAGGAACTCCGGGGCACTCAGGAGACTGAGTTCAAGCCTGCCCTGCCGTCCCCATCTGGATGTGGTCTAACCCTGTCTCTCCCCGAGTTCCCATTTCTCAACGCACCTGCAGAAAAGCAGTGTTATCCTGCCTTGTCCCTCACGGGGGGTGAGCAGGGTCGTTAATCAACGTCTTCAGAAGCATACTGTGATCTGTTGCCAAAGGAGACTCCCCGGGTCCCCACTATCTGCTCCCGTGGCATCTCACCGCAGTGCTCGCCACCTGCTCATACTAGTAGGGATTTTTTATGCTTTAGGAACTGCCGACTCTAAGAAGTACTCAGAACCCGACACGTTAGCCAGCCTGTCCTGGCACCTTTTCTGAGATGAACGCTATTTTGCTTCGTTTTTCTTTTTGGTACTAGGGATTGAACCCAGGGACATCTACCTCTGAGCTACACTCACAGTCCTTTTTATTTTTTATTTTGAAACAGGGTCTTGCCAAGTTGCTGAGACTGGCCTTGAACCTGCAATTCTCCTGTCTCAGCCTCCCAAGTACTGGGATTCTAGGTATGCGCCACCATGCCTAGCTGAGATGAAGAAAAGCTATTGTTTAGTTTCTTTTTGTGGCACCGAGGCCAAGTGTCTTTTCCAAAGTCACACAATAAGCAAGAGGCTGGTAGAATCTCGAATCTTTAAACTGTAGTCCCTAAGAGTCACAAGCTGGTAGCATGTGGACCACAGCTGTGTGTGTGTGTGTGTGTGTGTGTGTGTGTGTGTGTGTGTGTGCTCTTTGACCTCCACAGTGTGTGAGAATGTGAATGGCCTTTGTGGGACCCTCAAGCAGGAGGCCACTGTCTCTGCTGCTGCTGCTTCCTACTTAAAGAAAAAGACTTTAAAAAAACTAGAGCCAGGTGTGGTGGTGCACGCTTGTAATCCCAGTACTTGGGAGGCTAAGTTAGGAGGATTGCAGGTTTGTGAGACTCTCATCAACCTAGCAAGACCCTATTTCAAAACAAAAATAAAAAAATAGGACTGAGGGTGTAGCTCGGAGGTAGAATGCCCCTGGGTTCAATCCTCAGTGCTACAAAAAAAAAATCAGGCTGCATTGCACATTTCTGATACCTGCCTGGCAGCAGAAGTTATAAGGATCCTCACGTTTGTGGTGTGAAGAGAAAGAAGACAAACAAATCACAATGTCCAGCAGGGTGCAGTGGCGCATGCCTGTAAATCCCAGCTACTCAGGAGGCTGAGGCAGGAGGATTGCAAGCTCTAGGCCAGACTGGGCAGCTTAGCAAGACCCTGTCTCAATAAAATAAAAAAAGGATGTGGATGTAGCTCAGTGGTAGAGTGTTTGCCTAGCATGTGTGAAGCCTTGGGTTCCATCCCCAGTACCACAAAAACCAAACCAAAACACCCACAATGACTTTGAATCAGGAAACTGAGGCTTCAAGAAATTAACTGCCCAAGGTACACAACTGTATAGGTGGGTAGAAAGGGCTCAACTCCACCTTCATTTCTCTCTGCACTTGGTCACCTGTAAAATGGGGATAATCATCACTCTGTAGCCCAAAGGCTGAATGAGATGATGTGTCCAAACGTGTAGCGTAGTATCTGACACTGCAAGCACTCAATAGATGTCACTTATAATACTTATTATTAATATTCACCAGAAAGGCACAATGCATGTCAGAACAAGAGTGTATTTGGAGCCGGACATGGTGGTACCTTCCTGCAATCCTAGTACTTGGGAGGCTGAGACAGGAGGATCACAGGTTCACAGCCAGCCTCCACAACTTAGCAAGGCTCTCTACAACTTAGTGAGACCCGTTTCAAAAAGAAAAAAATATAGATCTGGGGTGTAGCTCAGAGGCAGAACACCCCTGAGTTCAATCCCCAGTACCTAAAAAAAAAGAGTGTATTTAGTAGGATTCCATGTAATTTTCTTGTCTGGTTTGGCTTGTCCTTCTCTCCTCCCCACCACATCAAAGGGAGGCACAACCCTGCTGACCACAGCCAAGGGTCAAAGGGATGACCCTTCCGTATTAGGAGTTCATATTAGTCTCAAAACCTGGGGTTTCAGCTTGAATATATCCCTTAAAAACTCATGTGTTGGAAACAATCCTTGTGGGAAGCTGGGCTCGGTCGAGCCAGTCAAGATGGCGCCGTGGCTGGCTGCCAGGTCCTATGACCTGCACTTGTTTACCAGACCTAGCACATGCGCAGTTGAGAGCACACGCGCCTAGTGCATGCTCATTGCGTGCTTGCTGCTGGAGAACCTATGAGAAGAAGCCTGGCCTGCGTGTATATGGCGTGAGAGAGGTGTGATTGGAGGATTGCTTCTGAGGTGATTGGGGAGGGGTTGCTCTTACATATATAAGCGGGATGGCAGATGTGAATAAGGAGGAAGCTGCACCATCTGTACTGAAGTGTCTGTGTGTCGTCTTTCCTGGACTCTGCTGGTCAGAACTCCAGGACTGCGTCAAGTGGTGCCGAAACCCGGGAGCTTAAAGAAAACAGGGTAAGGTCCGCAGGTAAGCGGCGGAGGGATAGCGCTATTAAGGTTCACTGGTTAAAGTGACGAAGGTAAGGTTCGCGGCCAGCGCGACGAAGCGAAATGGGCTCTCAAGTCACAAGTGCGTTAGAAGAAGTGAAGGAGGAAGTAAAAGAACAAATGTCGCGGCACAGTCAGGAGGAGTCGGTTAGGGGAAATGAGGAAGTAGACCTTGAGGAGGGGGAAGGGAGCAGCTCGGAGGGAGAAGGCGGCCTTTCAGGCCCTTTAGCCAGGATGCAGCTAGGGTATGATAATCAGGAGGAACCACTGGGACCGACCGCTCCACCGATGCCTACGCCACCCCCTTATGGGGAGCATAAGAAAAGATTGTCAGGATTATGTATAACCTCTATCCAGTATGAGAATTTTTCCCGAGCAGGTAATTTGTCCCGACGGCTGGGGATCATGTTGCTTGGAAATTAGAGTTGTGAATTCGAGCGGACCATGAGTGAGCTTCGCGCATCTATAGTAGCTGTGAATAGCACCAGAGTCAAGATTGCTTCGGCACAACAATGGATGGACACCATCAGAGGAGCTGTTGGTTTTCTCAAAGACTGGGGGGGAATGGCTTTTTGGGGATTCCTTTTGTTGCTGGCTTTGTTGGCTTGTGGATTGATGGTTGGATGCATGTTGCGAATGAAAAGACAAACC
>PVJS01054011.1:0-13105 GCA_004027185.1 Glis glis
TTTTTTTTTTTTTTTTTTTTTTTTTGGTGGTACTGGGGATTTAACCCAGGGGCGTTTTACCTCCGAGCTACACCCCCAGTCCTATTTTTTATTCTTTATTTTGAAACAGGGTGTCACTAAGTTGCGGAGGGCCTCACTAAGTAGCTGAGGCTGGCCGCGAACCCAGATTCTCTGGTCTCAGCCTCCCAAGTACTGGGATTACAGGTGTGTGCCACCATGCCCGGCTTTGAGACCCTGTTCCAAACTAAGGAATAAAAAAGGCTGGGGGTGTAGCTCGGGAGGCAGAATGCCCCTGGGTCAATCCCCAGTACTAAAAAAATAAAAAACAGCCAGGCATGGTGGCACACGCCTGTAATCCCAGTACTTGAGGGACTGAGACAGTGGGATCACAGGTTTAAGACCAGCCTCAGCAACTTAGTGAGGCTGTCGGCAACTTAGCAAGACTCTGTTTCAAAATAAAAAATAAAATAGGGCTGGGGATGTAGCTCAGAGGTACAATGTCCCTGCGTTCAACACCCAGAACCACAAAACAAACAAATGACTACAGGTACAGCTCAGAGGTAGAATGCCCCTAGTTTCAAGCCCCAGTACCACACACAAAAAAAAAAAAGAGAGAAAAAAGAAAATCTGTGTATAGCTGTGAGTGATGGTACACAACTGTAATTCCAGCTACTCAGGAGGCTGAGGCAGAAGGATCACAAATTTGAGGTCAGTCTGGGCAACTTACCAAGACCTGTCTCAAAATAAAATTTAAAAAAAGGACTAGAAAGCCGGGTGTGGTGGCACACGCTTGTAATCCCAGTACTTGGGAGGCTGAGACGGGAGGATCCAGGTTCGTGGCCAGCCTCAGCTACTTAGTGAGGCCCTCCACAACTTAGTGAGACCCTGTTTCAAAGTAAAGAATAAAAAATAAGGCTGGGGGTGTAGCTCGGAGGTAGAATGCCCCTGGGTTCAATCCCCAGTACCGAAAAAAAAAAAGGACTAGGGATGTAGTTCAGTGGTAGAGCACTTGCCTAACGTGTCCAAGGCCTTGAGTTCAATCCCCAGTACCAAAAACAAAAAACTGTAAAGATTGCTGGTCCCCAACTCCTGTACTCAAGAAATCCTTCTGCCTCAGCCTCCTGAGTAGTTGGGATTATAGGTGTGTGCTGTTATGACCAGCTGTTAAATCACACTTCTTAATACATTAGTGAATTCTACTGACTTTTTTTTTTTGAAAGAGTCTCCTTAGATTGCTGAGGGTCTTGCTAAGTTTCTGAGGCTGGCCTCATACCTGTGATCCTCCTGTCTCAGCCTTCCAAGTACTGGGATGACAGGCATGCCCCACCATGCCTGGCTGTACTGACTTATCATTTCAAAGATGCTTTATTTTAGTTTCTGGTGGTTTTTCAGTTAATAGTGATTCCTAACACTAAAGCTCTAATTTTTTGTGAACTTTTCAATTAGTGGGGGAGCATGAAAAGATATAATAGCATCCTTATGTCATTTAAAAATTAGTATTCTAGCTGGGCATGGTGGCGCATGCTTGTAATCCCAGTACTTGGGAGACTTGAGACTGGAGGATTGCAGGTTCGCAGCCTTTCTGTCTAGTCTCCCAAGGATTCGGATGACAGCCGTGCGCCACCAAGCCCCACTGTGTCAAATATTTATTTACAAAAAATAGAAATGTTAGAGGTCCTACATGGAGAGAGAATTTATTCTTTGGTTGGTCTTAGAGAATTGATCACTTTAATCTAAACCTCAGGCTGAGTTCAGACCTCAGGCATCCAGGATCAAGGGCACCTTACCCCCGAGTGCCATCCTGAGTCAAGAGTGAGGAACCGAGCGGGCACAGCCCTGAGTCAGAGCAACCGGCTCTGGTCTGCGTTTGTACTCAGTATTCTTCAGGTCACAGACGTGTTTCTGCCTGTAGAATGGATCCACAGAGGGAAAGCACTGATCTACAAACACGAGTCTCCAGTCTGCTTGGCAGGCATATTTCTACATTAATGACTAATCTGGTATTATGGTTTATTTTATTTGAGCAGTACTAGTAATTGAATCTTGGGTGCTCTAACACTGGGCTACATCTATAGTCAGTTTTACTTTATTTTGAGACAGTCTCACTAAGTTGCTGAGGCTGGTCTTGAACTTGCAATCCTTCTGTCTCAGTCTCCCAAGTAGCTGGGATTACAGGCATGTGCCACCATTCCTGGCTGGTTTGTTATTATCATCATTATCATTATTCTTTCTTGTGTGTGTTACTGGGGATTAAACCCAGGGATATTCTGCCTCTGAGCTACACGTCCAGCCCTATTTTATTTTTTTTTTGAAGCAGGGTCTTGCTAAGTTGTGGAGGGCCTGTAATAGTAAATAAACTCTGAATTAAAAAACTAAGAACACACAGTCTGTATGTGTCACTTCCTATGAACCAAAGGCTGCTATGAGTGTCCCTGCCGACATTATTCTGAAATATACCAGCAATGTTTTTCAAGTAGAAAAGAAAAAGAGAAGATGATGACCTCAGAGCTGCTCAATGCGTTCTGCTCTTTCACCACCACCAGAACATTCACATCACACCAACAGCACTTTAACACGCACTCTCGCCTCGTCTCTACCTCCATCAGTGTCTCCTCTGGCAGTTCCGGGGCTTCAAAGGTGATGAGCCCCTCTAGGCTGGGGGGTGAAGCACCGTAAGGCACATATCTCAGGCTGGGAGCTGCCTCTGCTCCTGGTGGGGAAAAGCCCAGGCCTGGGCCAGGTGGGGAGCCCATGCACACGCGGCCACTCGCCGAGCACAGGGAGCCTCCTGAGCTGCTGGAGCCCACTGCAAGGAAACACAGGACATCGCATAGCGTCCAGAGCAGGTCACAGCGGCGCTCTCACCCACTGCGCCTCTGACCTCCAAAACAAACCTGATAGAAGCAATAAAAGAAATGTTCAAAGAAAAGTCCACGACCCCTCACCCTATCTGAGCAGATGAACACTTTTCATACCATTTGATTTTCTTCATGTTACAAATATCACTAGAAATGAAATGCACAAAGTTTTTCCTTCTTCTGAATGACTTCTATGGGACAAATACTCCAAACTGGTATTACAAACAGGAAAGGAATTACCACAGATCAAATATAAACATTTTTACGGCTCTTCCCAGGACTGCCATATTACTTCCTAAAGCAGCTGTAAGCACACAGATCCCACTAAACCTCGACAACACTGGGCATGACAATGTTGGCAAGTTAACAGATTTAAAATGTTACTGAGAAGCCGGGCGTGGTGGTGCACGCTTGTAATCCCAGTACTTTGGGAGGCGGAGACCGGAGGATCCGGGTTCGCGGCCAGCCTCAGCTCTCGCTCTCTCTCCCCTGTCTTTCTCTCTCTCTCTCTCTCCTTAGTGAGGCCCTCTGCAACTTCGTGAGACCCGGTTTCAAAATAAAGCATAAAAAAAAAGGGCTACCATGCCTGGCTGTAGTATAGCACTTTCACTTTACAATTTTTTTTCACAAATGTTGCTTCGTTTACTTTTTTTTGTGGTACTGCAGATTGAACCCAAGGGCGTTCTACCTCCGAACTACACCCCCAGCCCTATTTTATTTTTATTTTGAAACAGGATCTCACAAGGTTGCGGAGAGTCTCACTCTAGCTGAGGTTGTCCTCGAACCTGTCTCAGCCTCCCAAGTACTGGGATTACAAATATGTGCCACCACACCTGGATTTCGTTTACTTTTTGTAACTCTTTAAGGAAACAGTCATGTCCATTATACTGGTAAAGAAACTGAAGTCCAAAGAAGTTAAGTAACTTGTCTAACTTGTAACACTACATTGCTCTCAGAACCCTACACTCCAAATACTAGCCACAGATTACACTAGGACAAATGTCCCTCACCTGAGGTGGTTCTTGTTCGAAGGACCATGTGGGTGCAGGTAGGTGCTGTGGCACTGTGCGGAGGAGACCCCACAGTGAAGAGGACAGCCCTGGAGCTTGCTGCTGTTCCTGCTGGAGGTGCCAGTACAATGCCACAGGCTCCTGCAGGAGCTATAATAAAGAGTTCACAAAATGTCATAACCTGACCGTGTTTCTATCAGGGTGGGATTATAGGAAAACTTAATTTATTTTCTTTATCTGGCCCAGCAAAACATCTGATGGTTTCTTTTTTTGTGTGTGTACTAGGTACTAGGGATTGAACACAGGGGCATTCTACCTCCAAGCTACACACACTCAGTCCTTTTTATTTTTATTTTATTTTTGTTAAGAAACAGGGTCTTGCTAGGTTGCCTAAGGCCTCCCTAAATTGCTGAGGTTAGTCTTGAACCTGTGACCCTCCTGTCTCAGCCAAGTACTAGGATTATAGGCATGCACTACCACACCCAGCTAATTCATGTTTTGTTTTGTTTTGTTTCGGTATTGGGGATTGAACCCAGGGGCATTCGGCCTCTGAGCTACACTCCCAGCCCTATTTTATTTATTTATTTATTATTTATTTTTGCGGTACTGGGGATTGAACCCAGGGACATGCTACCTTCGAGCTACACCCCCGGCCCTAATTTTTTTTTTTTTTGCGGTACCAGGGATTGAACCCAGGGGCGTTTTACCTCTGAGCTACACCCCCGGCCCCTATTTTTTATACTTTATTTTGAAACCGGGTCTCACAAAGTTGCAGAGGGCCTAAGTCGCCGAGGCTGGCCGTGAACTCGGATCCTCCGGTCTCCGCCTCCCAAGTACTGGGATTACAAGCGTGTGCCACCACGCCCGGCTCCCTCTATTTTATTTATTTACTTATTTTTGTTTTTTACTTTTGATACTGGGGATTGAACTCAGAGGCATTCTACTTATGAGCAACACCCCCAGCCCTATTTTTTATTTTTATTTTGAAACAGTGTCTTGCTAGGTTTATTAGAGTCTCACTAGTTGCTGAGGCTGGTCTAGAACCTGCGATCTTCCGGTCTCAGTCTCCCAAGCACTGAGATTATAGGCATGCACCATCACACCCAGCTAAAATTGGATAATTTGATACAATATTTCCGTTAAAGTATTTGAGTAATCTCAGCTATGAGTCTTCTTCAAACCAGTCTAGTATTCAAAGCTACGCCGGGTGTGGTGGCACACGCTTGTAATCCCAGTAGTTGGGAGGTTGAGACAGGAGGATCGCAGGTTTGTGGCCAGCCTCAGCTATTTAGTGAGCGCCTAGCCTCAGCTACTTAGTGAGACCCTGTTTCAAAATAAAAGAATAAAACAGAGCTGGATGTGTAGCTCGGAGGTAGAATGTCCCTGGGTTCCATCCCCAGTACTGCAAAAAAAAAAAAAAAAATTGAGCTGGGGGTATAGCCTAGAGGTAGAAGGCCCCTGGGTTCGTCCCCAGGACCCAGAAGAGAAAAGAACAAAGAGGTTATAATAGATTTCCACATTTGAGTGGGCATAATAATCAGCTCGGGATTCCTAAAATCTGTCCCCTGAAAATTTGATTAAGGAAAGTCTATAATATTCTTTTTTTTTTTTTGTACTGTGGAATGAACCCAGGGACATTCTACCTCTGAGCTATACCCCCAGCCCTATCTTATTTTATTTTGAAACAGGGTCTCGCTAAGTTGCTGAGGGCACCAAGTTTCCAAGGCTGGCTATGAACCTATGATCCTCCTGTTTCAGTCTCCCAAGCACTGGGATTACAAGCTTGAGCCACCATGCCTGGCTTGTTTTTGTTTTTGACAAACAGTTCAAGAAATCTACAAGACGGGCGTGGTGGCGCATGTTTGTAATCCCAGTACTTTGGGAGGCGGAGACTGGAGGATGAGGTTCACGGCCAGCCTCAGCTCTCTCTCTCTCTTTCTCCCTCTCTCTACCTAGTGAGGCCCTCCACAACTTCGTTAGACCCGGTTTCAAAATAAAGTATAAAAAAATAGGGCTGGGGGTGTAGCACGGAGGTAGAACGCCTCTGGGTTCAATCCCCGGTACCGCAAAAAAAAAAAAAAAAAGAAATATACATATGAGTGGTGTGTGGACATGAAAGTCCCTAGAGCAACTATGAAAGGTTCAAGGACCTCAGTAACTATGGGTCTTTATAGGATTGAGCTGCTGTAAAAGAAATGCCCAGGAATACACGCTTGTTTAGGCTAACTTTGGCCAGTGTGATCCCACTGATAAAAAGCATTCTTGGCCGGGCGTGGTGGCGCATACTTGTAATCCCAGTACTTGGGAGGTGGAGACCGGAGGATCCGGGTTTGCGGCCAGCCTCAGCTACTTAGTGAGGCCCTCCGCAACTTCGTGAGACCTGGTTTCAAAATAAAGTATAAAAAATAGGGCTGGGGGTGTAGCTCAGAGGTAAAACGCTCCTGGGTTCAATCATTGGTACTGCAAAAACAAAACAAAAAACCATTCTTGGTCTGAATTCCTTCCAACTCACAGGTTGCTGATCATTAAAATACTGAGCAAGCCTCTGTCTTGATGAGTTCGGGTTCGGGGAAGGAAGATGAAATGATAGGGACCACCTCCAGAATGTAACACATGTGCTGTTTTAAGCCACTGAGCTTGTGGTAATTTACTATAGCAGTAATATGAGATAACTGCACATGCTTACAAATTTCTTCCCTAAAAAGAGACTGTTCTTACCTGTATCCATTGGTCGCTCTGTATTTAAACTATCTGTGCTGCCCTGGTGTCCACCTAAAGGTGCCTTTACTTGTTGATCTGATAATTTCCCAGTACTGACAGATCTAAAAAGAACAATGATATTAATAACAGGAAACTCACTTTTTAAAAATAGAAGGCTTAACAGGACATCAGAGAACAAGGAAGCAAAAAATAGATGCCAAACAATGATTCAGGGCAAAGATAAACTTCCATGACCAAAATAAAAGACAGAAATAAAATTCAAGAAGTTCAGGAAAGTCAGTTACTTAGGAGGCTGACATAGGAGGATTATAGGTTCTAGGCCGGTATGTGGTAACTTAGTGAAACTATTTCAAAATAAAAAAATCAAAGCTGGGCATGGTGGCCCACATTTGTAATCCCAGTACTTGGGAGGCTGAGACAGGAGGATCCCAGGTTCGAAGTCAGCCTCAGCAACTTAGTGAGGCCCTTCGCAATTTAGCGAGACCCGGTTTTCAAATAAAACTGGGCTGGGTTATAGCCTGGAGGTAGAAGGCCCCTGGGTTCCATCCACAGTACCACCAAAAAAAAAAGAAAAAAGGGCTGGGGGTGTAGCTGAGAGTTAGAATGCCCCTGGATTCACTCCCCAGCAACACACACACACACACACACACGGTACTATGAAGCATCTGTGGTTTTCAGACATTCTGAAGCCATACTGATACAGTATGTGTTAATAATCACATGGCATATGCCAGCTACTAATGTGGTCTGGCTGCTTTTATAACAAAAATGCATTTATTTTGCTATTATAGTTTTATTTCTTTCTTTCCTTTGGTACTGAGGATTGAACCCAGGGCTATTCTACCTCAGAGTTATACTCCCAGCCCCCCTCTTTTTTTGAAACAAGGACTTGCTATATTACTGAGGCTGTCCTTAAACCTGCGATCCTCTTGTCTCAGTCTCCCAAGTACTGGGATTACACACATTTACCACTACACCTGGCTTAATAGTTTTTTGCTTTTTTTTGTGGTGGTGGTGCTGGGGATGGACCAAAGGGGCATTTTACCTTCTAGCTACACTCCCAGCCCTATTTTATTTGGAAACAGGGTCTCACAAAGTTGCTGAGGGCCTCACTACGTTGCTGAGGCTGGGTTTGAACCTGCGATCCACCTGTCTCAGCCTCCCAAGTACTGGGATTACAGGTGTTCACATCTGGCTTCTACAGTTTTCATTTTTAAGACTAGAAAGGAGCCCGGCATGGTAGCACATACCTGTAATCCCAGTACTTAGGAGGCTCAGACAGGAGATTATAGGTTCGAGACCAGCCTCACCAACTTGGTGAGGTCTTCAGCAACTTAATGAGACCCTGTTTTATAAAAAATAAAATAGGGCTGGGAGTGTAGCTCAGAGGTAAATGTCCCTGGGTTGAATCCCCTGTATTACAAAAAAAAGGAAAAAAAAGACCAAAGAGGAAACAGTCTCTCACCTGCCGAACACTGCCTTGTTCTGCTGCTCGGATCGAAGTCTCTCACCTCCTTGGACCAGGAGGCAATGGGAACATTCTCGTGGGTCATTCCCATCTTTGGATTGCCCTTCAGCAGGCCCATGACGAGTAACCAAGGCTAACAAGTTGGACGATGCTTGGGTTTTAGGAATTTTGAAAGGAGCTGTGGTCTAAAGAAACAGATTGTAAGCTAGTCAATATGATGAACTGTTCATAAAAGGCAGGCTGTATGGCACTAGTCAAGAATACAGACTTAGGAGTTAGTCAAACATGGATTCAAATACTGGCTCTTCTATTCACAGCCCTGTGACCTTGGACAGTTCATTTGAGCTCTCTCAGCCTCAGTGTCCTTTTCTGAAGATTAATGGGATCATACACATAAAGCATCAACAAGCAAAGTACTTAGACTATGCCAGGCTCATAGTAAGTGCTTATTAAAGTCATGGCTATCTTGTCATGAATCCTTTCCATAAAGCACTACACCAGTTCATGGCCTACGAAGGGGTTTAAGAAGCACACCTTAGTAGGAGAGCCAATGATTGTTGGTAAAGGAGTTTTAAAGAACCAATCAGAACTCCGCGGAGAGGACCCCATGTGCTTGGTGGGAGAGGTTCCAAGGCTGCCAGGCCGGCTGGGCTGAGGTGAGTAGCTGTACCCAGCCCCAGCGTGGGACGGGCACACAGGGTCCGAGTGCTGCTTTCTCAGCTTCTGCTTGTTCTGATAGATATCGGTGAGGGTGGGGGCACTCTGCAGTCTAGCACCCAATAAGTGAGACTGTGGTGACTGAGCCTGTGGCACTGGAGAACCTACCAAGAAAACGAATGCAGGATTAACCCATAGTGAAGAAGTATGAAGCGAAAACTAAAAAAAAAAAAGAAATTTTCTAATATGAGAATTCTTGTTAATGTCTTATTTTTCATGAGAAATTCTAAAAGTTGTTTGCTTACCAAGATATTTTCTGGCATCCTTTACAAAACAAGTACATTGTTGTTGGTATTCTCAGAAGACAGAATTTAATGATGATGGATATATTAGCTTTTTTTTTTGTGTGGTACTGGGGATTGAACTCAGGGGTATTCTACCTCCAAGCTATACCCTCAGCCCTATTTTATTTTTAATTTATTTATTTTTGCAGTGCTGGATATTGAACCCAGGGGCATTCTACCTCCAAGCTACACCCCCAGCCCTATTTTTTATTCTTTATTTGGAAACAGGGTCTCACTAAGTTGCAGAGGGCCTCACTAATAAGTAGCTGAGCCGGGCATGGTGGCGCACGCTTGTAATCCTAGTACTTCGGAGGCTGAGACCGGAGGATCTGGGTACGTGGCTAGCCTCAGCTACTTAGTGAGGCCCTCCGCAACTTAGTGAGACCCTGTTTCAAAATAAAAAATAAAAAATAGGGCTGGGGGTGTAGCTCGGAGGTAGAATGCCCCTGGGTTCAATCCCTAGTACTGCCAAAAAAAAAAAAAAAACAGTAACTGAGGCTGCTGCAAACCCGCGATCCTCAGGTCTCAGCCTCCCAAGTACTGGGATTACAAGCGTGTACCACCATGCCCGGGCTCTTATTTTTATTTTGAAACAGGGTCTCGCTAGGTTGATGAGAGCCTCACTATTTGCTGAGACTGTCCTCAAACCTGCGATCCTCCTGCCTCAGTCTCCCAAGTACTAGAATTACAGGCGTAAGCCACCACGTCTGGCTTTATTTAATATTTTTTTTGGGGGGTACTGGGGATTGAACCCAGAGGCATTCTACCTCCAAGCTACACCCCCAGCCTAATTTTATTTCTTATTTGAAAACAGGGTCTCACTAGGTTGCTGAGAGCCTTGCTACGTTGCCAAGGCTGGCTTTGAACCTGCAATCCTCCTGTCTCAGCCTCCCAAGTACTGGGATTACAAGCATGCACCAACATGCCCGGTTTATTCTATTTTATTTTTTGCAGTACTGGGGATTGAACCCAGGGGCATTCTACCTCCGAGCTATACCCCAAGCCCTATTTTTTAATCTTTATTTTGAAACAGGGTCTCACTAAGTTGCAGAGGCCTCACTAAGTAGCTGAGGCTGGCTGCGAACCCAGATCCTCTGGTCTCAGCCTCCCAAGTACTGGGATTACAAGCGTGTGCCACCATGCCTGGCTTCTGGCTTACTTTTTATTTTGAAACAGGTTCTCACTAGGTTGATGAGAGTCTCAGTACTTGCTGAGGCTATCCTCGAACCTGTGATCCTCCTATCTCAGCCTCCCAAGTACTGGGATTACAGGTGTGCCTGGCCACAGAGTACTTTTCTAAATGACATGAGATTCCTTCAACTAGCCAACTCCTCACATGCCCATATAGTAAAATTTGTCTTATAAAGGCATGATTTACATATCTTTGCAGGCATAAATACTACATAATAAAATGAAAAGCATTTCTATTTCTTTTTTTTTTTTTTTTGCGGTACTGGGGATTGAACCCAGGGGCGTTCTACCTCCGAGCTACACCCCCGGCCCTATTTTTTATCCTTTATTTTGAAACCGGGTCTCACGAAGTTGTGGAGGGCCTCACTAATTAGCTGAGGCTGGCCGGGAACCCGGATCCTCCGGTCTCCGCCTCCCAAGTACTGGGATTACAAGTGTGCACCGCCACGCCTGGCCTTATTTTTCTTTTATCAAATGTTAACTGGTGTCTTTTACTAAGAATATGTTAATAAAAGCAAAGAATTTCATCATTATCTGTGTAACAATGACCAAAATTTATCTAAGTTATTTAATTCCTAAGACTATTTTTCATAAAGGAATTGTTCCCAAAAGACACATTAGCTATATGGCATGCTAAAATACATTAGACAAAGATTCTAAAAAACAGGATAACAGAAATAGTTATTTCATATCAACTCTACCTTTTTTTTTGTGGTACTGATGGAACTCAGGGGCATTCTACCTCCGAGCTATATCCCCAGCCCAATTTTATTTTTTATTTTGAAATATAATCTAAATCACTGAGGCTGGTCTTAAACCTGTAATCCTCCTGTCTTGGCCTCCCAAGTATTGGGATTACAAGTGTGCACGAGCACGCCTGGCTCAACTCTACCCCTTTTTTTTGTGTGTGTGGTACTGGGGATTGAACCCAAAGGCATTCTATCTCTGGGCTACACCCCTAGCCTGACTTTATTTTTTATTTTTGAAACATGGTCTAAGTTGTGGAGGGTCTCACTAAGTTGCTGAAGCTGGCTGAGAACCTAAGTCCTCCTGTCTCAGCTTCCCAAGTACTGGGATTACAGGCGTGCACTACTACACCCAGCTCAACTCTACCCTTTTTTTTTTTTGCGGTACCGGGGATTGAACTCAGGGGCGTTCTACCTCCGCGCTACACCCCCGGCCCTATTTTTTATACTTTATTTTGAAACCGGGTCTCACGAAGTTGCGGAGGGCCTCACTAAGTAGAGAGAGAGAGAGAGAGAGAGAGAAAGAGAGCTGAGGCTGGCCGCGAACCCGGATCCTCTGGTCTCCGCCTCCCAAAGTACTGGGATTACAAGCGTGTGCCACCACGCCCGGCATCAACTCTACCCTTTTAAAAGACTAGAATAACATAACTTAAGTCCATTCATAATAAAATTCAAATTATTAATATACCAAATTTTCCTACCTGAGGAGTTTCTACTCCTAGATTCATGGCCCTGAGGATGCCCACAACAGCATTGACTGAACTGCTCCGGAATGGTACCAACTACGAAGTGAGACATGGGAAAAGGAAGAAGAAATTATTCAACAGCAATGAAGGATGGAAACAAACAACACATGCACAGACTTCTCAGCGCATATTAGTTTACAAAATTGTAAGTAGCAGATTTTAGTTCAACTGATATTTACTGAGTAACCAATGTGCTAGGCACTGGGCAGGGTAAGATAAAAAATACCATATAACCCACCCTCAAAACAGGATCATTAGGAAAAAAGGCCAAATAAACACATTCCTGTAATAGGTGTATGTATAAGACAGAAGTACCAGAGTCTGTACGAAGTGCCTGAGCTGCAGGGCACAGCTGAGTGACAGCCTAGTCACTGGCCCTATGGGTTCACATCCTGCTGAGGCGAGGCTTCCCCGGGGCCAATGACTAATTCAGGCCTGTTCCTCTGACCACTCGGTGCTTGGGGCTACCCCTACAGTCTGGGTAACAATTCCTTAGAACTGTGCTATAGTATGAGATTCTTCTTGGCCAAATTTCTATCCTTCCCACCTTCTTTCCCAGATGTCAGACCTGCACCTTGGTCTGAGGGCCCTCCTTGCCTTCTCCTGCCCCCGCGCCTTTACCCTTCACAGATGTTCCCCCAGTTAATCTCTTGCACATCTAGTATCTTCTTTGCATCCACTTCCCTAGGGACCCAAACTGACACAGAGGGAGAGTCAGGGAAGGTTCCTGGGAGTTTACACAGGCAAGACACATGTCTATAACAAAAAGAGCACTGTCCAGGTGATAAGGCTGAGATGAGCTCCTAAGCAGCTTTTCCTTGACTGCAAGGATAAGGTCTAGACCTTGCCTTCGGAGACCAAGAGTGCCTCAGAGGCTGTGGGGGGGGGGGTCAGGAAGGGCCACGATTTTGCTTGAAGAATTTTTAGCTAAAAATAGCTAAAACCACTGCAACAGGCAATAAGGCAATTTAAACTTTTTTTGTGTGTGTGGTACTGGGAATTGAACCTAGGGGGGAATGCTACCTCTGAGCTACACCCCCAGCCCAATTTTTTAATTTTTATTTTATTTTTATTATTTATTTATTTGTGTGTGTGTGGTACTAGGGATGGAACCTAGGGGCATTCTACCCCTGAGCTGCACTCCAAGCCCCATTTTATTCCTTATTTTGGAACAGGGTTTCACAAAGTTGCGGAGGGCCTCACTAAATCGTTGAGGCTGGCTCAAACCTGTGATCCTCCTGTCTCAGCCTCACAAGTACTGGGATTACAGGCATGTGTCACCATGCTCAGTACAAGCATTTTCTTTGACTTTTGAGTTTCTTTCTTTCTTTCTTTTTTTTTTTTTTTTTGCGGTACCGGGGTTT
>PVJS01054013.1:0-13104 GCA_004027185.1 Glis glis
GTAAGGCGTTTGGCGCTTTTTACTTTCCTCTGTTTTGTCTTCTGGCTCTGATTTCGTCGCGTTTCAAACTTTTCGTTGTTTATTTCAAGTTTGTGTTGCTTTTCATCCGTGGAGAGGTTGCTTTCACAGCGAATGAGGTGTGCGTCCCAGAGAGATCATAGCGTGGTGTCTCCCTTGGACGCCATCTTCCAAAAAAACCTCTGCTGTTATCTCTTGCTAATCCTTCTTAATTTGTCTTGAAATCAGTTATTAGTGTTTATTCAACATGGAACTGATATCTTAAAAAGACTAAGTTTTCTGAAATGTGAACGGTGTTAACTCTTCATTTATTAAGTCTTCGTAACATTCTAAGCAATGTTTTCTGGTTTTCAATGTGTGAGTCTTTCACATTTGTTGTCTCCTTTATATTTTTCTGCTATTATAAATGGTAGTTTTACAAATTTCACATTATTTGCTGTGGGTATATAGAAACACAGTTGATTGTTTATATTGACCTTATATCCTCTACTTTGTTAAACTCATATTGTAGTCTTAGTAGCTTTTTTTGTGGTTTCATTAGGTTTTCTTCATACACTATACTGCTGTCCAAGAATAAAGATTATTTAAATTCTTTATTAACAACCTGGCTTAATTTATTTCTTTTTCTTACCTGGCTAGCATCTCCAATACAATGTTGAATAGAAGATGATGTGAACTTTAAACATTTTTTTTTAGTCTGGCTGGTAGGAACAGGCACTATTTCCTTTGAGTGTTGGGCATTGTTTCCTTTAATCCTTTCACATGGCTCTTTGCTGTCTCTTGGAGTATCGTCACATGTATGTGGTGATCAGTACTTTGTTTGGGGCGGAAACTCTGTAGATCCCTAGAATTCTTTCTTTGTGAGTTATAGCTGCTTTGGTTTCCTTGTTTCTTATCTCCATCTCCCCAGGTTAGTGAACTGACAAGTCTCCACTTGGGTTTGTTCCCCCTTTGAGAAACTCTCTCAGTACATGAGTGTGATTGTAGGGTCCACCTCTTTTGTTCCCATCTGTCAGAGATCACATTTTTAATTGTTTGAAGTCTTGTATCTTAAAAAAACATTGTTTCTTTATTTTGGTACCTGTTGTTGGTTCAGGCAAGAGGCTAAATCTGGTACCTGTTACTTTATCTTGGTTGGAAGTAGAAATTCAAAGCTTTAACTGGTTCTTTATCTTGCAAAGCTTCACTTGAATGTTTCCTCCTTTGATAGCTTTTCCCTGACAACACTGAAAAATTAGGTCTACTTATACCTTCATCTCATTTTTCAGTTATAATACCATATTGATAGATTTATTTGTATATTTTGTGCAATGAATGAAAGGAAAAGATCATACTTGTTTTACTCATCACTCTGCACTTAATGCCTAGAAAAATGTTTCACAGTTTTTCAATAAATTTTCTTTGAATGAATGGATTTTTACCCATTTATTGTTTACCATAATTTTTGCTGACTTTTCCCCTTGAAGCATCCCTTCTTTTCTTATTCTTTATTTTTCTTTTCTTCCATTCTGGATTTTTCCATTAATTTTGTAATATTTATTTATTTGCCTCTCTTTGCTTCCTCTTTTATTTTTTATTTTCTTATCTTCCTCTTTTATTTTTTCTTTGTCCTTCTGATTTGTGTTTTCAGAACCTGTTGCCTTCCCTAAACTGAAAAAACCATTCAGTGAAAAGGAAAATATCCATATATAGTCCTGAGATACTCCAAAGGATCCCGTCATAGATCTAGAAATTGATACACAAGCAAACATTTTGACGATGCTCTACTGTAAGCCTACTTTTCAAACTTCCTTTGACTCAAATGATACACAGTAAATTTGTAACTAGCAAAATTTCTGTCATTATTTCCTAAGTGCAGCACCAGGCATTGAGGCAACAAACCAAGTGTTAGTCTTAAGTTCCTATAGTGGTTATGATACTGGAAATGTTATTTAATCTCTCTGAGGCTTGGTTTTTATCATATATTCTAATAATAAAATATTTAATATTTATAGAAGTGCTTTTTAGTGGCATTAGGGATTGGACCCAGGGACAGTCTGCCTCTGGGTTATACCCCCAGACCTTTTTATTTTTATTTTTTTATTTTGAAACAGAGTCTTGCTAGGTTGATGATGCTGGCCTCGAACTTGGATCCTCCTGTCTCGGCCCCCCAAGTACTGGGATTACAGGCTTGTGCCACCATGCCTGGCTTTATAGAAGTGCTTTTACAAGAATTAAACCTGAAAAGTTCTACAACTCTCTAGGAGGGGTAAAGATTATGATTTTCACTTTATTTTATATATAGGAAGAAAAACTCAGTGATTAAATATCTTCCTTAAGATTACAAACATAACAAATAGAAAAAGTAGAACTTGATATAAATTTTCTGACCACATACGTGCTGCTCTTTCCAAGGCATTTCACAGCATTTACAAATAATATTCTATAAAATATAGATATTTATTTTCAGCTATACAATTTTACTATTATATGAGGTAAAAGATATGCAGATGAGAATTTAAAGGATTAGGGAAGGTGGTTTCTTAGAGCCTAATCTAATGATGAGGTGACCAGGAAAGGGCTGAAATTAAGAAGTTTTTCCAGAAATCAAAAGTAGAGGTTCAAAATAGAATGTGAAATCACAAGAGCAAAATTGATATAATAGAATCAAATAAAATATAAAAAAGTTTTTTAGAGATATAGAAATCTTTGAAGAAGTCATTGCACTATCTCATTTTAAATATGTGAAGTATAATTTCAAATTATTTTATTTTTGAATGTTATTTTATTGATAGAGGGTAAAAACTGGGGAGGAGGGTAGAGTGATTTCTGACTATAGAATAAAAGATTTGATTTCCAATGTACCCAAACCTTAAGTGGCATTTATAGATCCAGGGTCATACAGTAGGAGGCATATGGAATCATGTTAGTGTTAGATAGGCATAATTTTATTTCTCACTTATTCTATGTGTGTGTGTGTGTGTGTGTGTGTGTGTGTGTGTAGAGATATTGAGGATTGAAACAAGGGTGTTGTACCTCTGAGCTATACCTGCAGTCCCTTTTTTTAAAAAATTTTGAAATAGGGTCTCACTAAGTTGCTGAGGGCCCTGCTAAGTTGCTGAGGCTGGCCTCCAATCTGTCTCAGCCTTCCAAGTACTGGTATTTTAGGCATGCGCCACCATGCTCAGCTCTATATGACTTTAACGTGGCTTTAATAGACTAAATTTAAAATGTATCGAAGGAGTGATGTGGGATGCAGAGGGAAATACACCAAGTGATGTGCATAGGTATGAATGTATCACTTTGAATCACACTATGCTGTATAATTATAACGTACCAATAAAAGTATAAAATAAATGAACTTTAAACATTTTTAAAAAAATAGACTAATTTCATCTCTTTCAACTTGTTTTCTCATCTGTAGAGAAATCTACTAATAAATATCCATGTGCCTCAAAGGATTATAATAACCATTAAATAATATAACACTGAGTCAAGTTACCTAGCACAATCTCAGAATAGAATGGGCCCTCAATGGAAGTGGATTCTGTCTCCCCAAATAGAGACAGTGCAGCCATACTACTCTGAAAATTAGTACAGAATTCATAAAAATGCTACATCATCTCTAGTATAGTAATGTGAGGCTATAAAAATATAATCAAATTATATTAGCCAGTAGTTAAACTTTGAACAAATTTTCATAAAACTTTTTTTTTTTTTGCAGTACTGGGGATTGAACCCATGTACATTATACCCCCCAGCCCTATTTTTTATTCTTTATTTTTAAACAGGGTCTCCCTAAGTTGTGGAGGGCCTCACTAAGTAGCTGAGGCTGGCCACGAACACGGATCCTCCAGTCTCAGCCTCCCAAGTACTGGGATTACAAGCGTGTGCCACCACACCCGGCTCATAAAACTTATTTTAAAAGCAAATTCCAAGATATTAAAGAATCAGTCCATTATATAATATATACTGTTAATCATCAAAAGAAGACTTTATGACATTTGATTTCAAATTCCAGGCCTTATCTGAGCCCCCATAGAGATGGCTGGTAGAGACATGAAGGATCTCTTTAAGTCCTTCTAGGACTTGATTTTACTTCTGTCTTAACACTTTAGGTCTCTTGTTAGAAGAAATTATGTTTGTTTTTTCAAAATTCCAACAAACCTAGTAATGATATATTAGTTGTTCTCTTATTTGTCAAATTTGAAAATCTGCCTGGCTATTCACATGAGAGAAAAGAGTCTGCTGCCATGTTTTGTTCTACTATCACTATCATTTATTTACTGAGCTCATATGTTATACGTGATGTAGAGGATATAAAGAATTTTAATTTATATATTTTTATTATTCTAAATTTAAATTTAAATTTTAGCTGATACAGCTTCATATTCTTGTCACGCATCTGGAAAGGTATAGCAGAAGCATAACATTAAGTAGCCATACAAATGAATTGAAATGGTACAGATGCTACTGTGTACATGCCTGTATACTGTAGGCACTGTAGGCTTCTAAGTAAAGGAATTGGCAGAACAGAGCTCTGAAAGCAGTAGGAAAGGTTTATTATAGAAAGTGAAACTTGATCAGTGCATTTCCAGAGAGAAGATGAGGTGACTAAATCATAAGGGTAAGTAAGATACAAACACTGGCTTAAGGGGAATATGAGATTATTGAGCATTTCTCAAAACTTCTTTAACCTTTATATTATGGCTGGTATGACAGAATTCTGATGAATTAAGAATCTACTTTGGCTCCTGAACCTCAATGCACAATTTTTCTTCTTACCATAAAAGCACTACATGCTTATCATAAAAATGAGAAAGTAAAGCTAAAAGAAGAAATTTATAAAATCCAATCTCATGTTCTAGAAAGTTTTCTATTTACACACACACACACACACACACACACACACACACACACAACCTAAGGGGATTCTAGCTTCAGAAGGCCAAACTGGGATTCAGAAGTTCTAGAGACTATTGATTGGAAAGGTTTTGGGTAGAAACCCATTATGTGCTTGTAAGGAAGGGATGGGTGTCAAAGAATGGTATAGAGCAGGGGTCAACAAACTTTTTATGTAAGAAGATAATAAATATTTAGGCCTTGTGGGCCATATGGTTTTTGTTGCAACTATCCATCTTTGCCACTGTAGTATGAAAGCATGTAAATTAACGACTGTGGTTTTGTTCTCATAAAACTTTTTATGAAAACTCAAATTTCATAGAATTTTAAAATGCCAAGAAATATCATAGTACCCTAATGTGCTTCTGTTTTGGGAACAACAGAAGCCAAGATTGGTATCAATTTTTCTCACACAAGGCACCAAGAGCAGAGACAGTGGGAAGTAGCGAAAAAGGGATATACTGCTAGAGTAGAAAACTATAGAATATTTATAAGTAAAATGTCACCATCTGGGTACTTCCAGAAAAGTTTTAAGGATTTCACATGACTGATTTCCTTAAGCTAGGGGCACAAACCAGTAAAATTTTAGGTTTTATAACTGATATGAGTCTATTAGTATCCCTCAGCTGGTGAGGTCTGAAGAAATTCAGGTTACAAGCAATATATATATATATATATATATATATCTATGTACATATATGTACAAGCAATATATATATATATACATATGTATGTACATAGAGATCTATAGATAGATATAGATTTATAACATAAATATAAGGCCATCTTATATATATTGGGAAGCAACCTGACTTTTTACATAATATATTGATTAATATAATATAAATATTATTCATAATATATAATATTTTACATAATATATTGATTAGTATAATATAAATATTATTCATATATTTCATGCTGATATTTACCTATAACATGACTAGTATTGTCTGCATCTCTAATCACACACTCTCTCATTCCCTCCACTTTCTGCAATAGTTTTAGCATTGCTTATTCCAGCTATCTTCAGATTTATATTTACTACCATAGGAAATGTTAATATCATTCACCCTTTTATTGTGATAATTCCTCTACTTCACAGAGTTTGGTATCTAAAGTCACTATGGGAATGTGCATTTAGGTATTCTATTTTAATAAAATCATTAGAAATTAGTAATATTTTGTCATGTGGAAGAAAGAAAAGCAAATATTGTGGCACTGGTTAGAATAATACAATAAAATAGCCCAAAGCACAAGGTTTCTGAAATAAGAAAGCATTAAATTATCGATATGGTACATCTATCTGGCTTATATTTACAAGGACACCATTACTCTTCCTCCTCAAAACAGAAGCAGTGACTCTTGGACTAATAGAACATAGTCTGTATGGTTTGAAATTAACACTGAAACAAAGGATATGAATAAATGGGAACATGACAACAATGATATGAAATATTTATATAATAATTTTATTAAAATGATCAGGTTGCATTTCCAAACCAAAACAAAAAATTTGCATGCATGCTGAATGTGTTTTTAAAAAACACATTACTAAGCACTGATGTATGGGTTTTACTCAAGCATTATGACTCACAAAAGCTATTTGCCTAGCCTTTATAGAACTTACTCTGATAGGAAGTACGGATCCGTTTCGTTAAATCAGGATAAAAGTTAGACAGGCCACGCATGCAAAAGTTGTCTTTGGAACATGCCAGAACACCAGCATCAGCAGCAGGCAGAGGAAAGAAAGAAGAGTAGTCTAAAGTGAAAGGAAGTGATATCATACCAGAATCTAGAACAGCCAAGATGAAGAAATTGCAGCAAGATTAGGTAATCAAATTAGAAAGGAGATATTAAAAATAAATCAGTTAGAAAGTAAGAGATGATAGATGAATGATGAGAATGCTGTAGGAATTTTATTTAATTAAATATTAAAATTAATGGCATATTTTTCATACTAGTGTCTTTAATCCTTCAGAAATTTAAAAAAAAACCTGGGAATTTTAGTCTTTAATACTTCATTTTTATAATATAACGTGAGTACCCAGTGTGTCATTTTGTACACTAAAATAAAAACTGAACTTATAACTTCATCATAGTTTTTCTAAAATCATTAAAATTCTAAGCTGTAATCATAATTGTTGAGGCTCAATGAGTTTAAATTAAATTACAGTTTTCCTTTGTAAAAATACTCATTTTTTAATCCCACTGTGTATATCCAGCACTTCTAAGAAGCAAGTAACTTAAATGTTGGAAGAGGATCGATAGCTTTTCTGATTGAATTGGTGCTTTAAGCATTGAAAACAGTACCTTGCTACGCCCTGACATCTTCCTACCCTAGAGACTCTGAACATTTAAAAATCAACCTTCTCTTTCCCAATTGTGAGGGACTCTTAGGGTACATGTATACACAGTTTACCATATTCTGTTTTTCTTTCAAAAGCTAGTGATGGTAGAGGCATAATCTATAGAACTTAAAATTTCCAGCACTTCTAAATCTGGCTAAAAGTTAAGTTCCTTAACAACAAAAAACAAAAAACCCTCAAGTTTTGAAAGAGAAACTTTGTACCCTTGAAAAGGGTCTAAACTAACCTTTAAGAAAGGTTAACAAGGAAGGAAAATTTAAGTATATCAAATTCATTAGACCAAAAAGGAAACTCATTTATTATCATATTCAAATGTTAATTTGACACACCTGCTATTTGGAAAATAACAATTCCCATTAAGTAAAGTTTTAATTTTTTTATAAGTATTCTTTTCATGGGTTTATTTAGTTAAAGCTTTAATATTCAACTGATAAAATAATCAGTTGGATAAATAAAACAAAGTATACATTTTTAAATAATTGTCTAAATTAACAGAGAATACCATAGAAGAATTTCCATCTGTAAACCTTTGCCAAACATCTACCAACTATACTACATCAGTGGACAAAAAAGCAAAAAACAATAACAAAAAAACTACACAAAATGTTGGCAATGTCTATAAAGCCAACTATTTGGATATATATTGGAATTCTAGGAATATTTTGATAGTTTAAAATATCAAACTTTAGCATTATATCCTTAGGTTTCTTTCCTTTTATAGTTAAATAAATCAATTTGTCTTGCCAAGAAAAATGCTATAATAGCATTTAAAAATGTTAATGAACACTATTTATTGCAAAAGTCACCACCCATCAAGAAAAGGTGACACCAACCACATGGAGTTATTAAAAAAAAAAACCTAAAAGTAGTGAATGACCTTAAATTATCTCCCCATCCCCATTTTGTATAGTGGTGCTAGGGATCAGAACCATGGATTTGTGCATGCTAGCAAAGCACTCTACTGAGTACTCTACCACTGAGCTATATACCCAGCCTTAAATTGTGGTTTTTTTCCCCTTTTTTGTGGTATTAGGGATTGTATCCAGTTGGATACAGTCTACCTCTGAACTATACCACCAGCCCTATTTTATTTTTTATTCTGAAACAGGATCTCACTAAGTTCCCTCTGAGGGCTTTGCTAAGTTGCTGAGAGGTGATCCTCCTGTCTCAGCCTCCCAAGTACTGGAAGTATAGGTGTGGACAACCACACCCAGCTCCAAATTATCTTTTAAAGGGGTCAAAATCTATTAGAAGAAAGTTAAGTTGTTTGGTGTAACCATTGTAAACACATTTTTCAACTAGAGACCCTGATTTTCATAGCATTTTTACAACTGTTTCTTATTTTCTGTTATTTCTTAGAACTTCAACCTAAGAAAGATGCTCCCTAATCTCAAAAGCACATTGAACTTTAAACACCTCCCTTGCCCTTTCAAAGATTCTCATGATGTTTCTACCTAACGCATTTACTTACTTAGTACTGTACAGTCATGTTGAGTTTATATTGTCATGCATTTGAATAGCATCAGAGAAGAAAGACAAGAAATCTGAAAGTAAGGAAACAAACAAACCAAGTTCATACCCCATCTTGTTTTATCTCCTACCTGCGATGAATTGCTTGTTCTTTCGAGGAGACCGTGGCTGTCGCTGGTATATGTCATTTGATCTATATAGGTCAATGGTTCCCATGCTTAACAATACTGTCTTCTGTATAAAATCCACTACAGCTAACCCATTGCAATTTCCAAATGCAACTCTAAAAGAGAAAAAATATGCAAACAGAATGTATTACAAGCATGACTATTTTTTTCATCACGTTAAATATAAGATTACTGAAAAGTACTGCCTAGGGTTGGGGAGGACAAGCTGTGATTGGTGTGTTAAAATTCAGGAAAGAAGACTTGCCTTTACAAAGGATAGATTCCCAAAGACTTATATATCCCCCCCAGGAGGGATTTATCAGACAACGATGGGGGGAGGGGAGTAATAGCCTTGGGTGCAATTGGCAGGCATTGAATTAAAATGAGGGGGTTACTGAGTATTTTTTTCTGAAAAGGGGGAATAGCCAATAAATTTGGGAATCTATGGGATAGACTGACTTAGTAAAACAACCATGACCATTTACTGCAAAAAATAGGGATTGATCTGCAATCACACTTTATTAGCATTTTTATCAGGTAAGTAGTTATTACCCATTCTGTTCTCTAATTGTTTTTACAAAAGAGTAACATAAAATCTTTTTGCTTTGAAAGAGGAAAATAGGTCAATAAATGTGACACTGTAACAGGTAAAAATGAGATTAAAGATGGTGGAATAGAGGAAGGCAGCATGTTTCAATTGCTCCAAGACTTGGAACTGAACCAGTGGGAAGACTGCTCATTGGCAAGAGAAGAAAATCAGTTAGAACTCAACAGAAGAAAGACAGTCAAAACATAGTTGAATCAGAAGCAGCACAAAGAGCAGAGGTATGAAAAGAGCTCCATGCATATCATCTGGTGAATGGAGAGCTGAGGTGGGAGCCATCTTGGCAAGGCCACATTGGAGCTGGCAGCTGCTGGAATCTGGTGGACCTCAGAGGTGAACGCCAGTGAAGAAAAAGCTAAATATTGTCAAGCCATTGATTGCAGAGAAGCAACACGAAAAAGCAATTGCATTTATCTCTCCAAGTTCAAATACCTCAAGACCACAAATATCCAGACCACACAGCAAACTCCTGCAGCTGAACTTGTAAGAACCAAGAAACTACACACCCTTCTTGCAGGGACCCTGGTGGCTATAACCAGACTTGTCAAGTTTACAAGCTGTCCCAGTGGGAGCCTGAATGGCTGCAGGGACTTGCATGGCAAAAACCACAATTATAGGATCTGTGAGTTTGCAAACCATCTCTGCAGATGGTTAGCAGTGGTGTCTTTGGGGCAAAATAATTCAGCCAACCATGCCGCAGGCTCAGAAGTCTATAAATTCTCACCTGGCAGAGTTTGGGTGCCATTAATACTGAGGCCTGTGGATGGCGAGATCACAGGTTGCAGCTATCAGAGCAACAGTAGTGTCCCTGGAGCTAAATAATTCAGCCACCCATGCCCCAGGCTTAGAATGGTACAACATCTCTCCTGGCAGAGTTTGGGCTCTGTAAGCACAGAGGCCAGGCACCGGCAAGATTTCATGTGATCACAGCTGGCAGCGCAGCAACAGTGTCACTGGGACAATTTAACTCAGACAGCCACACCTCAGGCTGGGAATGCTACAGTCTCTCAGCCAGCAGGGTCTGGGCCTGGTGATCATGGAGGCCGGAGGCTGACAGGGATTTTGTGATCACAACCAGAAGAGCAGCAGTGGTGTCCCTGGGGCATTAAAGCTCAGTCAGCCAGGCCACAAGCTCTGAATGTCATAATTGTGGGCCCTGCTGAATTTAGGCTCACTGACCATGGCGGCCGGAGGCCAGTAGACTGCAGGGTTTCATGTGATTGCAACAAGCAGAGCAGTGGTTGTGTCCCTGGGGCATTAAAATTCAGCCAGATGGGCTGTAGGTCCACAATATCATAGTCTCTGGCCTTGCTGAGTTTGGGGACTGGAGAACACAGAGTCCTGTACCCAATCAGAGACTGCTCCTTGCCTGCACTAAGTGCTGTATCCTGTTGAAAAGGTTCTGGGGGACTAACTCAAAATTCTGATTATATGAGACAGATTCATTGAGGCAAATATATACCCCCAGCACAGGACTTATTATAAAGGGACAACAATAGATATAGGATCCCCCCCACAAAGAGGAAGAGGATGCCAACACAACATGAAAACATGAGAACAAAGACAATGAGGAAACAATAAACTCCCACAACTCCATAACAATGGAGATCACTAATAGAGAGTTGCAGAAAATGCCAGGAGCATTAGGAATTTTTATTTTTGATATGATAAAAGAGTGTAGAGATGAAATCAGAATGTATACAAGATACGAAAGAACATGCAACAAAGAAATTGAGACCTTAAATAAGAATCAAAAAGAGGCACAGAGCAAAATGAAGGGGACAGTAAATGAAATAAAGTCCTTAATATAAACCATCATTGGTAGACGGGACCACATTCATTCAAATCTGACCACACAGTCAACAATATAGAGAAGACAATATGACATGACCAGAATATTCAAGAAATGTAAGATAATATGAAATGACCTAATTTATTGATAATAGACATTGAAGAAGGTCTGGAAGCATAAACTAAGGGCATTAAAAACCTCTTTAGAGAAATAATATTAGGGAAAAGCTACAAATGTTTAGGTATGTAATTAGATGTCCTCTTTTTCAAATAAAATTGTAATTACCATGCTCCTAATTAATCATTTTCTTGAACAGAGCAATATTAAAATTAACTTCATCTATCATTTTGACACTATATAGGTCCAATATAGGAGATACAATTCTTAGTCACAAAAAAATTAGTTTTCTCACTTCTTTGCACCTTATTTAGTCCCACTTTTTAAAAGACAAATGCCATTTGATTAGTTTATTGGTTAAATCTCCTGCTTAATTAAAATAGAATACTATAGTGATATATGCATACCCATGTTTATAGCAGCACAATTCATTACAGCCAAATTATGAAACCAACCCAGTAGTCTGTCAGGAGAGGAATAGAAAAAGAAAATGTGCTATATACATATAATGGAGCTTTACTCAGCTATAAAGAAGTACAAAATCATGTCATTTGTGGCAAAATGGATGGAACTGGAAAACAACATGTTAAGTAAAATCAGCCAAACACAGAAAATCACATCACATGTTTTTTCTCTTTTATATGTGGAAGCTAGAGGGAAAAAAAAGGAAAGGAATGAGACTTCATGAAAATGAGGAGAGACCTGTAGAATAGTGGAAGGAGAATGGGAGAGGAAGAAGAGGAGGGGAAAAAGATTCTACAACATGGTAGGGTGACTATAGTTCACAATAATCTATTATGTATTTTATAAAGAACTGAAAGAGATGAGTTTAAAGGCTTTAAACAAAAAAGAAATAAGGAGATAGAAATGCCATTCTGATTTGATTAGTACATATTTTATATAGGCATTGAAATATTATACTATTCCTCATATAGATATACAATCATTAATATGTTAATTTGGAAAATAGTATTAAAAATATCTGATGAAGATATCTGATGAAGAAGTAACACGGGGAGATCTACTCTAAAAATGTTAAAATATGTTTCTGTTATTAGAGTTACAGTGATTAAAGAAAGAAAAAGAAATAGCAACAGCTGCCTCATAGATTTCTCAATTATTACTCTCTCTCCCACACCCTCAATTCTGACTTCTTAAGATAAAAATAAGTTTTCCTTCTTTTGAACTTTATATAAATTGATTCACATGTTATATATTAATATGTTTGGCCTTTTATATATTGTCACAGGTAAATATATTCATTTTCATTACCATAGAACTCAATTGAATGGATGCACTACAATCTATCTAGTTTCATGAACATTTGATTGTGTTTATTTGGGGACTATTGTAAACATAATACTGCTAGTATACTTAACATTGCAATCCAATGATGCATTTGTGTTTGCATTTTTGTTGGGTACATACCTAGATATGAAACTTTAAGGTTGTAGGGTATTCATACATATATATGTATGTTAAAATGAAGTAGATAAGGCTGATAATTTTGTGAAGTGGATACAGTAATTTACTCTCTCAGAAGCAAGTTATAGGAATTCCTGTTACCCAATATCTTTGCCAGCACTACCAACATTACTAATGCGGTCGTGCATTCCATCTGTGCAATCATTTCTTGCTTAACAACAGGAATATATTCTTTTTTTTTTTTTTGCCGTACCAGGGATT
>PVJS01054014.1:0-13104 GCA_004027185.1 Glis glis
TTTTTTGCGGTACCGGGGATTGAACCCAGGGGCATTCTACTTCCGCGCTACACCCCCGGCCCTATTTTTATACTTTATTTTGAAACTGGGTCTCCCGAAGTTGCGGAGGGCCTCACTAAGTAGAGAGAGAGAGAGAGACAGGGAGAGAGAGAGATAGAGAGAGAGAGAGAGCGCTGAAGCTGGCTGCGAACCCGGATCCTCCGGTCTCCGCCTCCCAAAGTACTGGGATTACAAGCGTGCGCCACCACGCCCGGCCCCGGCCCTAATTTTTATACTTTATTTTGAAACTGGGTCTCACGAAGTTGCAGAGGGCCTCACTGAGTAGAGAGAGAGAGAGAGAAAGAGAGAGAGAGAGAGAGAGAGAGAGCTGAGGCTGGCCGCGAATCCAGATCCTCCGGTCTCCGCCTCCCAAAGTACTGGGATTACAAGCGTGCGCCACCACGCCCGGCTCTATTACCATCTTTTCAGTGATTGCAATGTGCCAGGTACTGTCTCAGGAGCTTGATGCAGTATCTCATTTTATTTTCATCACAATAAGCTTTTCCAGGTAGCTGTTATGATACCCATTTGGGGGATGGGGAAATTGAGGCTCTGAGAGATTAAGAAGGTCTCCCTACCAATGATGATGGTAGAGAATAAGGGAAAAAGTAGTTTTTATCAAAGAAGAGTAGCAAAAGTAAAATTAAGAAAAACACACCAATTAAAACTACATAAATATATAGTAGAAACCAATGGAGAAAGAGAAAAACTTTCTAACCAGATAAAAATGAAAGTAAGGTGAATCAGCACCTTAAGCTCCCATTCCATGTAACACCCTTCCCCTACCTGCCTTTTGCCAATCCTCTCAACAACCCAGTCCTATTTATAACAATCATTGCTCTCCTTTCCCAGTGCCAGCTTCCAAATATTAAAAGGCAACTTTGCTTTTCACTCTGTCTGAAGAGTAAGAGCAGAAGAGCTCACAGGAAGCAACAGCTGCTGAAATCCGATTTCTATGTCTGTGACAACACCCATAGACAGTCACAATTCTAGGCAGCAGGAAGATAAGTTTAACTGCTGAAGAGACCAAGAATTGTGCTCTTGGAGAAAGGGCAGCATATGAGCAATATTAAATAAAAGTTAGGAGCTGAAAGAGGACAACAAGAAATAAAAGCTGTAGAAATAAGAGAAAATCAATTGGGAACGAATAAGAAAAGTAAAGGCAATAAAGAGAAAAGACTCCAGTTCTAAGCTTTAAAAAGTTTCACCAACTCAGAAAGGATTTTTGTAGTCCAAGGACACAATAAGGATGTGGAAATACTAGCAAAGAAAAGAAGTTGTGATTGTTTACCAATATCTAAAAGAATCTGCAATTTATCAATTATTAAATGCTTTTATTTCCTCTCACGACTTTCTTGGGTTGTAGGAAATAGACACTTGTTGGAAATCATTAGTTGGTTGCCAGACCTAAACCTATCAAAGTCTTCAAGAACGATATAATAAATAATGTACCAAATCAATAACAAAAGGTTAATTAAAATGGTATTTTGATAGGTATCACTTTGTATTAAAGTGTATGCTGACAGACATCTCACCAAAATATGAGACTTGGTTTTAGTACAAGCCAGTTAATTTTCTACGTAAACTTTCAGATGAAAGTGGGAAAATTTTACATTTAGTGTCCTTCCCACCACTTTTGCTACACTGATCCATAGCAATCAAACTCATGAGAAACATGCACCTTCCATGAAACAACTGGAAGAAGCAGTCATCAAATGACTACAAAACTTTCATAAGCAAGGAAAAGAATTTTCAATTCTTTTTTTTTTTGTGTGTGTGTGTGTGTGGTACTGGGGACTGAACTCAGGGGCATTCTACCTCCCAGCTACACCCCCATTCTTATTTTATTTTTTTTTATTTTGAAATGGGGTCTCACTAGGTTGATGAGAGTCTCACTACTTGCTGAGGCTGTCCTCGAACCTGTGATCCTCCTGTCTCATTCTCCCAAGTACTGGGATTACAAGCGTGTGCCAACATGCCTGGCAGAATTTTCAATTCTTATGATCCCTGAAGAAGTTTCATAGAAACTGACATCCAGTCTCATCATATTCAGTGAATAGATACTGAAGAAATTAGAACTGACTGGCTTTCAGATCCAGCCTCCAATATCAAGTTCAAATCACTGTGAAAATGAAAGGTTTAGAAAAACCAGACCACAGCATGTTGGGTTTTCTTTTCCACTTAATGCTAGAATGTTTACCCTGCTGACTGCCTTCAAAGCTGCTAAAAAATTATCAATATTTTTGTTACCCTGCTTGCTCAGTCCTGTCAAAAGCTGACTACAGATAATATTGTATTCAAACCTAAAGATAACTAGCCATTCTATTTGTCCAACCTCTCTAAACTCAACAAGAGAAACAATTAAAATAGATGCTAAGAAGGCACAAATGGGTCAGAGGCCCATTTTCCCCCAACTTTCCTACTCTCTTCCTCTTCTTCTTTAATATGGAACTCATACAAATTTAAGCTAGAGAAGTAGTTAGGTACTTAGTGCCCTTCCCAACCTTAAAATGGAGAATAAAAAAGCATTATGGTCCCTGAAAACAACAGAGACATCAAAATACCGATTTTTTTCAGATTAACACTGGAATTTTGGTGTAGGCATCTTTTTCTAGTAGTTCACAATTGCATTCTGAAACTATACACTGGTATTCTTAAAGACAGAGTATCTTGACAGATTAACACATGGTATTATTGAGTGATATGTGAATTTCCCCATAAACCACTGTGTGTTAGGAAAAGACCATTACACCAAAGATAATGTAGTAACAATTCTAACTAGCCTAAACTCAAGAAGGAACTTAAATAGCAAGGTTATGTTGCAGAGTCTAATCTAATGTGTTGCCGGATGCCAAAGGGTAACGCCAGGCGGGACTGCCAAGCCTGTGGGTCTCAGGGAAGAGAGGACGAAGCAAAGTCCTACCTGGTAGGCATCAGGGATGTTGACGGTTTCTCCATGCTCCCCGACATAGCCAATGATGCCTTTGCCCCAGGGGACCTGCACCTCATTTGAGTTCTCTGTGCTGCTGCAGGGCAGCAGCGGGGTTCCTGCATGCACATCAAAGAATTTGGAGACCAAGCTCTTCTTGCCAGAAGCTGCCCCTTCCACTAGGAAGAGCGAGCAGCGGTCGGCGTCCACCATGAGACAGACAAAGATGAGGATCTTGTAGCTGAGGCTGGTGAGGTCAAGGTCATTGGAGATATCCTTGACCAGCTCCAGGAAGAACTGCCGCTCGTTGTGCTTCTTGAGGTGGCACTTGTAGTCGATGGCCGTCGGGGGGTACTGAGGCAGATTCACCCTTGACTCCAGCAGGGCACTGAGAATGTGGGCTGTGGTGGGGGGCAAGGAGCTGGCCTTCCGGAGAAGCGCCCTCCGCCGCACGCTGCTCAGGGGCTCCTGGGCCCTGGCGGTCACCTGCTCGTCGTAGGTCCGGTTCACATGGATGGCCTTGGAGCGGGCAAAACTCTTCCTTAGCTCTTTCTGAGAGGCCCTCCGCTGCAGGTTCCCATGGCCCCGGGTGCCACTGGCCCAGCTGGGACTTAGGGGAGCCCCGCCACAGTCCCCGCCACCAGGAGTGGGCTGGCTGCTGGCAGAGCCGTTGGGTGCAGTGCCACCACCGACGCCGCTGCTGCCTCTGCCACCGGCCGGAGCCACGCTGCCCGGGCCAGCCAGAGGGGGCCTTGGGCCCGAAGCCCCCGGCCCCGGGCCGTGCCTCTGCAGCCACCTCTCCACCATCTCCTGCTTCCCCTTCCGCATCAAGTAGTCTTCAAACAACTCTGGGTGTCCGTCCAGGAAAGTTTCCACTTCCCCGAAGTCCAGACGCGATGCGGTCATGGTCCCGGCGCCGCTGTCCCGGCCTGTCTACACTTGGACCGAGCGTTCACCTGCCCCGCGCGCGGCCTCTAGCTGCTCCTGCACATGCTCTCCCCGCCGGCGCTCGCAGCGCCGCGCCACCTCCCCTGCCAGCAGCCGGGGGATGCTCGGAGCAGTGGAACCCCAGCTGGGAGATGGCCGGTCCTGCTGGGGCTCGCAGCGCCGGCGCCGGCCCCTCCCCGCGTCCTGCCGCTCCTGCTGCGCACAGGTGCGGGCCGGGCCGCCGGCTGCCGCGGAAACCGAGCTGCCGCGCGCGCGCTCCGGCTGCTCCGCCGCTCTGCCGCCGCCGCGACCGGCCGAGTGGACCACGGTGAACGGGAGGTAGGGCAGGACACGCCCCTGAGTGAGGCACCGAGCCCGAGGGAGGAGAGAGGGAGGAGGCAGGCACGGGCGCCTGACCAGCCAAAGTCCACGGCCCAGGGTGCCAGGCGGTTCCTGGAAGAGTCTCTAGGCGGCCAGAATCCACGCCTGGGAACCCGGCCGACTCCGGATTGGAACGCGATCAGAGGGGGAAACGCACCTAGTTCCTTCTCCCTCTTTCCTTCCTTACTTTCCCAGCCCTTTCTTTCCCCGCCCCTTCATTCCTCAACGTTTCTGGGAGGACCAGCTCGAGCCCAGCGGGGGCCCCAATACGAAGAAGCGTTGCTGTTTCGCAAGGATCAAGAACCCAGAAGCGGACTCCGAGGAAATGAGGATGCTCAGAGACAGGCAGGGTCGCTTTCCTGGGATGAGATTGTGGACTGTAGGTTCCCAGGATTCCTGGGACCGCCCAGCACCTTATGGGGGGCTGCCTAGCACCTTGCTGGTGTTCAGTAAAATTAATGGAACTGAATTTCCCTGAAATTAGCAAGTGACTTTCCCTATGTGAGCAATTCATGACTTTAACCAAATTTCCATGAATTTGTAGGTGTATCTGTGTGTGTGCGGGGGGGGGGGTGGGTACAGAGAAGGAGGCTGTACTTGGAAGACCCTGATTTCTAGCACAGTGGACTTGAGGCTTAGGGACTCCCTTCCAGCCAAGCCTGCACACCTGATAGTTTCTCCTCATTTCATGAATGATGTCTTCTTTCTCCACTCAATCCCAGGAAGCCAATAATGTTTCCTTTACTCTCAATGTCCTGGGACTTAAATGTAAAGATCTCCTCTGTGGGAGGCTTTTCTTTCTCCTGCCCCGGGGATGCTTTGGATCTGGGTAGTCAGACTGACAGTAACATCAGGTTCCCCTTGGACCATCTCCAAACCTAGTGGTTGGTAAATCTAAGCCACTAGATAGGAAAGAGAAGCAGGCTTATGACACTTTCTTGAAACCCAGGAGTCTCCTTTTCTGTGGCAAATTAAAGCAGGTGGAGAACCTGGGGCAGCGGGAAAATTCAGAAGTGTTCTTACAGAATGCTAGTGATGAGGGTAGTAGAAAAGAGCTGCAGGAGCTGGGCATGCTGGCACACATGTGTAATCCCATTACTTGGGAGGCTGAGACAGGAGGATCACAGGTTCAAGGTCAGCCTCAGCAATTAGTGAGACCCTGTTCCAAAAAAATTAAATAGGGCTGGGGGTCTAGCTCAGAGGTAGAATACCCTTGGGTTCACTCCCCAGTACCAAGAAAAAAAGGGAGAGAGGGAGAGAGAGAGAGGAAGGAAAGAAGAAAGAAGGGAGGGAGGGAGGGAGAACAGCTGCAGGGGAGGTGGGTAGAGGCTTTCACGGGGCCTCTTCATGGCAGACACACACAGGTGTCTTCCATAGTACATAAAGTTTACACCTGGACGATGTCCTCAGAACTAAGCAAAGCGCATCAAACACTTCCTATGTGACAGTCACTTTAGCATAAAGACAGCCCAGGGCTGGTCCACTTTTCTCCCTTCCCTGAAGATGCACTCATTGTTGTGCACAGAAGCAAGAAAAGCACTGAGCATCCTCAGGGAAGGGAGAAAAGTGGACTAGCCCCAGGCTGCCTAGAAACAGAAGATTTAATAAACAGACATTTCCATGTATTCATTATGCAGGCAATTTAGCACTTGTCATGTTCCAGGCTCTGGAACAAAAGAAGACCAAGACAAAACCTCTGATTTTGATGGAGGACCTCAGTCTACAGCACTGAGAGAAGTGGGAGTAGAAAATACTGAGAAGGATGGAGAAACCAATAAAAGAGAGATCTGGGGGAAATGAGTTTGGCATTTCTGGCTTGGTTCTGAATTGGCTGCAGCCATGTTCCCTACTTGATACATGAGGTCACTAAAGTAGTTAGTGGTGGGAAAGAGAGGGTGACCAAGAACACACTTTGGATAGTTCAGAGGGCTGTGATGGAGGGCTGCATAATGAGATGTGTGTTGGTGTGGCCCAATTGCCATTTCCTCTTCATTCTCAATCTGTAGAATGGCATGTGTATTTGTCATGGTTCCAGTGGGAGACAGAACACATTCATTAAAGTAATTCCAAAAGGGTTAATTACAAAGGGACTAGTTAAAAAGGTAGAGTATAGATAAACCATAGGGATAGTGGGACTCACAGCAGCAGAGAAGTTACTACTTCTAGAACAGAGGGGAGGAGAGATGAAAGATTACCCGGGCAGGATGGAGAGGGGCTTATGTAGTGACAATTGCCTTGAGGGAAGCAGTGATGGCCTATCAGGGGACAACAGCTCAAGCTGACCTCAAAGAGAGATATCAGGAATAAATTCCTTGAATTCAATCTCCTACCTCTCTCCTCTCAGTGACCAGACCTAGCTGGTCAGTTAAGATGTTGGAGCCTGTTGATAGAATCCATATAGGTCATCTCCCTGGGCAAAAAATAGGGGAGACAAAGCAAGATCCAGAAGACCCGGAGAAGCAAATGGAAAATGACCCAACATGGAAATTTGAAAAAGTCCTTCTAAAAAATAAAATTAAAATGTTTCCCCTTAGGAAATATAACTACAAAGAATTTTCTGTGTAATTCTGCCCTCTTCTGCTCATCTGCTAATTCCATCAAAACTGTTATAATTCACTCTACAACAACAGTTGTAAGCTCTTGAACTCCCTCATGGGTATAAACCATCATATCTGAAAAGGTATATTTTGTAAATAGATATGAAATTGTGAAGATGTTGTGCAGTCAATAGAATCCCACAGGGCACTATCATACCTGAAAAGGTGTGATATTGTGAAGACAAAACAGTTAGCCCAAGGAAAAAACTCTGAGACTGCCTCCCCATTCACTCCCTCCCATGTCCGCCAAGCTGTAAATATTGTACAAGTAGCTTCTCAATGGAGAAGATAAAGGGATCTTCCTATTTGTAGTTTTTAAGAACATAGTCTTCTTCCTTTTCAATCTATGTATTTGTTTCTTTAGCATGACCATTGCCAATTAGCACTTATTTAGCACTTTTAATGTGAAAAACACTGGGTGACATGCAGAATAAATTTTGTTATTCCAAAGGGGACCAATTATACTTCAGTACTGGGTAGAACCATAGAGATCACCCAATACTCCACTTTTGAAATCGAGATCTAGAAAGCGGACTTGTAACTCCTCTGCTCCTGGTTGCATCCCACCTTTCCAACATCCCACAGTGTGGTACCAACCTCTTGAATCCCACTGAACTTCCATCTCCACAGCTGTCCTCCTAATTATACCATCTCCACAAAGATCTTACTGACTTTCATTGTGTGACCTATGGGTATCATCAGATACAAATGAAGGCAGATGCATAACAAACCACCTCAAACAAACGGTTGCTTAAAACAAATTTTCTACTTCTCACAACTCTGTTGGTTATCCAGTGGTTCTGCTCCACTTGGTATTAGCTGGAGTCACTGATGTGTCTGCATTTGGCTGGGAGCTAGGCCAAAACTGATCATATAGCCCAGTGCAGAGTCAGTTGAGGGAGTGACTACAAGGGTGTGAATACTCACAGGTGTGATTCACTGGGAATCACTCACCTAACAGTTGGCCACACAAGGTCTCTACTGAATCCCAGATGCACTTTTCCAACTGCTACAAGATATTATCTCCTAAATGTCATGGATACCTCAAATTTGTCATCTCCAATATCACTCATTCCTCTCCACCTTAAATCAATCTTATATATTTTATCTCAAAAATTTCTCTTTGAATCCAGATCTCTTCTCCAAACCCACTGTCCTTAATTCAAGCCTTCATTATTTGTCAATTCTCTACCAACCAGTTTTGTCATCCACATAAACGCTTTTATCTATAGAATTTAGTCTTTGTCAAAAGACATGTAGGGGGGTGAATGGCAGTCCCTTAAAAGATAAATGAATCCAGAATCTGTGAATGTGATCTTATTTGGAAAGAGGGTCTTTGCAGATGTAATTAAGTTGAGGGTCTCAAAATAAGATCATCCTGGATTTAGGGTAAGCCTTAAATCCAATGACACTTTTCCTTATAAGATACAGAAGAAAAGATGCAGTGATGCACAGAGGAGAAGGTGAGATGAAGTTAGAGGTAGAGGTTGATGTGTCCATAAGCCAGGGAATGCCAAGGACTGCTGGTAGTCACCACTAAGAGAGAGGCATTAAATGAATTTTCTTTCAGAGTCCCCAGAAAAAAAGAAAAGGAAAAAGAAAAAGAAAAAGGAAAAGAAAAAGAAAACGAAAACGAAAAAGAAAAAGAAAAAGAAAAAGAAAAAGAAAAAGAAATCAACCTTCTTAACACCTTGATTTTGGGCTTCTGGCCTCTAGAATTGCCAGAAAGTAAATTTCTATTGTTTCAAGCCACCAAGTTTCTGACACTTTGTCACAGGAGCTCTAGGAAATGAATATATGATCCTTGTCATTGCACCTTTATTTTCTGTCTCTATTCTCATCTGCTGCTACACATTCTACAAGAATGAAGCCTCCTTCTCTTTTCTGAGCTTCCTCTTGAAATGTCCTTCCTCCTCTCCCTGCTTCTCAAATTTCTCATCTTCATTAAGACCTACTTGAGATGCCACAAACTATGTGAAGTGTTATCTCCTCTGCAGTAAAAAGCTGTGCCCTGCCCTCTTGCTTTTACACATGTTGGTCAGCTACCTGATATGAATCATTTAACAACTGATATTTATTCAATCCAACATGATGTGCTTAATTCTTCATTTAAAAATGTTTACATTAAAACACATTTTAGCATCCTTTATCTCTTTTTTATACTTTTTTGGTGCACTGCAATTATATATCTTTGTGAGGTTCAAAGTCATACAGACAAACCTTCACACAGGTCTTGGTGTGACTCCCTGCAAGTCCCACCTGCTACACAGTCTTCTATCTATAACAAGAATGGCAGTGATACCCTCATACATGAGCACAGCACAATTTGAATTGTTTCTTTCATCAGTTATTCTCTTTCCCTTCCCTTCCTCCTCCCCCTATTTCTTTCCACTATTCTACTGGTCACTTTTCTCCACTATCTAAAGTCCCTTTTGTTTCCCATTTTCTTTTTAGCTTCCACATATGAAAGAAAACATTTGACCCTTAACTTTCTGAGAATGATTGATCTCAGCTTAATATTCTTTGGTTCCATCCAGTTTCCTGCAAATGTCATAATTTTGTTCTTCTTCATGGCTGAATAAAATTCCATTGTGTATAAACTCCATGCTTTTGTTATTCATTTATCTGTTGATGGACACCTAGGTTGGTTTCATAATTGGGCTATTATGAATTGTGCTGCTATAAACATGAATATGCACATATTACTATACTATTCTTTCTTTTGGAAAGGTACTGAGAGTCTTTTGAGGAACCTCCATACTGATCTCCATAGTGGTTGTACTAATTCGCAGTTCTACCAACAGTGTATAAGAGTTCCTATTTTCCCACATCCTTGACAGAATTTGTTATTATTTGTATTCTTGATGACTGCCATTCTGACTGGCGTTAAATGGAATCTCAGTGTAGTTTTGATTTGCATTTCCCTGAATGCTAATGATGTGGAACATTTTTTCATATATTTATTGGTCTTTTGTATTTCTTCTTCAATTCAGTTCAATTGCCCATGTTTTGATTGTCTGTGTGTTTGTTTGTGTGTGTATGTGTATGTTTTAAAGTTCTTTATATATTCTAGATATTAGTTCTCTATCAGAGAAGTCTCTGGCAAAGATTTTCTCCCATTCTGTAGACTTTCTCTTCAGACTCTTGACTCTCCTTTGCTGCACAAAAGCTTTTCAATTTGATGTCTCCTGTTTATTAATATTTGCTCAGCAAATATTTTCTCAATCCAACATGATGTACTTAATTTCAATTTGATGCCATGAGTAATATTTGCTCTGAGCAATAAGCCCACCTGTATTCTTCTTTTTCTTTTTTTTTTTTGCGGTACCGGGGATTGAACCCAGGGGCATTCTACCTCCGAGCTACACCCCCAGCCCTATTTTTTATACTTTATTTTGAAACTGGGTCTCACGAAGTTGTGGAGGGCCTCACTAAGTAGCTGAGGCTGGCCGCGAACCCAAATCCTCCGGTCTCCGCCTCCCAAGTACTGGGATTACAAGCGTGTGCGCCACCACGCCCGGCCCACCTATATTCTTAAGTGTATTAAAAGTTAATAAGTATCTAGAATATACGTTTTTTAAATTTTAAAGATATCTAGGTGAACAACAACGACCAAGGAATTACAGAAAAAATATGCTTCAATATCATGCCATAAATATTTAGATATTATTTTCTTCTTAAAATCAATTGAGTATTTATCTCACCATGAAAATCAGCAGTAAAGTATCTTGATGATGATTTTTTGTTTACAAAATACACTGATTGGCTTTTAATTCTTAAAAATAGTTTCTATATATTTAGACTCGAACTTGGTTGAACATGGATAAATCTGATATTTTAAAAATTCCTTGAAACTTCATAAAGGTAACTTTATTAAAATATCTTAATCATGCAAGGATCATCCCTTTCCTTAAAAATATATACAATCTAGCTACAGATACAGGACATTATATTAAAGTACAATTGACATTACAAGATACCACTGGTATAAAATGAAAGTCAAGGAAATCTATAAAGGAAATTAAAAGTATTCTTGAATAGTAGATGATTTTTTATACTCAATAGTAATCCACAACTAGTTATGAGAGTGGGAACAAAAGGAGAAAAGTTAGAGGGGAAATTTTAACAGATCTTAATGTAGATTTTTTTTTTTTTTTTGCGGTACTGGGGATTGAACCCAGGGGCATTCTACCTCTGAGCTACACCCCCAGCCCTATTTTTTATTCTTTACTTTGAAACAGGGTTTCACTAAGTTATGGAGGGCCTCACTAAGTAGCTGAGGCTGGCCATGAACCTGAATCCTCCAGTCTCAGCCTCCCAAGTACTGGGATTACAAGCGTGCGCCACCACGCCCAGTTCTTAATGTAGACCTTAATTTAGGCAACTAATATATAAGAATGGTGGAACTAAATGTTAAACACTGGTGCCTTTTTTCTTAATTACCAAACTCTCATTCACTAAATCAAAACTAATCATTCCAGGCACCACTTTACACATCTTATAGGAAAAATTTTATAAGAATAAAATATAAATGCCTTATCAAAACACAGTCTCCATTTGTCACATCTGTTATTTATTGCTTGACTCAAAGATGAAAAATTACTCCCAAGAGTAACTTTCATAGCAACAAATATCAAAAACAAACATGTCAACTCTATTTTATTTTTTGAGTGACCATGATAAATGAAAGATGAGAGCAAGGCTAAGAAGCTCTAGTTTTTTCAAAAAAAGCACTTAAAAATATACTATATAAGTTACTCATAAAACATTTACAATCTTTTAATGTCAGAATTTACCTTTCCCAAATAAATACATAAAAATTAAAGACAGTTTGAACCGTGAGAAACCATGAATCTCCTCCAAATTGATCTTACTAATGTGGAATATAATATAAAATAGTAGCTTATGAAATTAGTTATCATTTGGGAAATTCTAATTACACCACTGCTCTGTGTTATAAGAGCAGCTAAATAATGTAGATTTCTGTATCATAGAACTTGTGTATCCAAGATAGAACCTAATGTGGTATTCTCCTGAAGTTTAGCCTCTGAAAGATTTTCTCACTTGTATAACTACCTTTTTCAACATATAACCTACTTTTTAATGGGACTTTTGTACACATAGAAAAATTTCATTACCAGATATTTACCACCAAGAAACAGACCAATCTATTGTTCTTATCTCTAATAGATTACCAGGTCTAATATCTTACCAGGTATTAACACTATAAATATAGAGAAAAAAGAAAACAGAAACCTGTCAATTAGGCAAATCATAAGATGTATGTTACAATATAATAATAAAAATTCTGTTAGCTTCAATCTCTTATCCAAATATTCTTTTGAGCACAGTCAAATGTGTCATTTGTTAACAAGACCAGAATGGGTATCTTTCTCAGCCTATCTACCTTTTCCTGTATTTCTTCATTCATCTGTTCAAACTGGGTTTCACTAAATTCCCCCCTATTAAATGAACTTCACCCTCCAAAGATATTCTGACTCTGGTGAGAGTTTTAAGCATGTTTGTTTGTTTCTGGTAGTGACTTCATTGAACTGCTCTGGCCTATTCTTTTCTTTCTTAAGTTGCAATCAATTCTGATGATTTTTCTTTAAATTTTGCATGACTGATTTTTAAAAAATTACTTAATAGTGATCATTTCTACACTTTGCTAAATTAGAGTAATTGTTTCCTTTTGTGAGGCTTTCTTAAGAAAGGATACCAAGATTGAAGCTTATTTGCATTTCCGCATTAATAAAAATCATGCTTTATATATCAGAGATTAAGCAATACCTTATAGGTAGATTCTCTAGTGAAGTAGGAGTGTGTTTTATCACATGGTCACAGTGAAAAACATTGTGGGGAGCCTCAGGCAAAATGTCATCTCTGTCCTTAATGTCATCTCTGTCACTTAATGTCATCTCTGTCACTGTCCTTAATGATTTTAGGTTGACATCAGTTTCCCCATTTTTCATATTTTTCACTAGTGTCAAGCCTTAGTAGGGTAAATTATTTAACTTTTCCATGCCTCAGTCTCTACATCTGTAAAATGTAAATCATTTCCTTAATACAATTGTATTAAATGAATTCACATATATACAGTACTTAGAATGGAATTTGACACATAGTGAACTGTAAATAAATGTTAGTCATTCTATTGTTGTTTTTTAACCACCAATCCATATGACTAAAAGAAATATAATTTAAAAATACTTATGCTACTTTTTTTTTTTT